>JBCAUG010716702.1:0-12859 GCA_038406175.1 Haplosyllis leylae | reverse complement strand
GAGAAAAAGAGAACTTTCCAGCAGTGCATCCAAGAAGATCCACTACTTCGTTCCCTGGCAGAGACAATCATCACTGGTTGGCCTGAAGATGTCACAGACCTGCCAAATGCACTCAGACCCTATCACACCCACCGGAATGTGCTGACCGTAGAAGATGGACTCATACTCCGGGGAGAAGCACTCGTCATTCTGCCACCAGAAAGGGAGAAAGTACTCACATCAATTCATGAAGGACACATGGGAATCTCCAAGTGCCAGTACCAAGCCAGACAGTGTGTCTACTGGCCTGGTATCAATGCAGACATCAAAAGGATGGTTGAAGCCTATGCAACATGCCAATGACATTGCCCACAGGAACCTAACCAGCCACTTCAGCCCACACTAGCACCTGAGAGACCCTGGCAGCACCTAGGAGCTGACTTCATGATGTTTGATGGTAATGAATACCTGATACTTGTGGACTGCTATTCCAAGATGCTGATTATCTGGAAAATATCTACATCACAATGCAATGCAGCAAGGATGATTGCAACCCTCAAGGAAATCTTTGGAGAACATGGAATCCCAGAGATCATCCGTACTGACAATGGTCCACAATTCAGCAGTCATCTCTTCACAGAATTTACAAAGGAATGGAACATTGACCATGAGCTCAGTTCCCCATGTAACCCAAGAAGCAATGGACTAGCTGAATCTGCTGTGAAGATTGTCAAGGGACTACTCAACTATGCCAAGTACTCTGGACAAGACCCTCACCTTGCCTTGTTAGTGTACCGGAGTACACCCATTGATTCCCACCTGCGATCCCCTGCAGAGATGCTGTACCAGTGCACAATCCATACAACTGTGCCACAGAGGATCAGGAACAGGGACCCTCATGCCAAATTGGACATTGGACAACTGAATAACTGAGCCACCCAGAGTGCCTCCCACCATGACCATCACTCCCAAATCAAGGCTACTTTCTATGCTGGACAGAATGTTTCAGTGCTAAATAATGCCAATACACTTTGGTTACCTGCCACCATCATTTGACAAGCTGATCATGGCTCCTACTTGATCAAGGTTGTTGGTGGAGGAACATATCGATGAGCCCATGACCACATCTGAGAGAGACACCCTGATGCCATGAAGAAGCAGAACCCTGCACAGGAAAACTCTGCACCTGGCAACATAGCCCCAGCTATGCCAGAATGGCCTGGAGCCCATCCAGTGCACTCACAGCCAGCAGTGATGTCCACTGGACCTGTTGATCCTACAACAGTACCACTGCCTGCTGTTCCCACAGTGAAGATCAGCACTCCATGCAAAGCCACTGCTCACACACCCATGCACCCAATAGCCCCATCCACTGTAGTAGCACACCAGCAGACTGGAACAGCCCCTGCTGTCCTACGCCTATCTACCCGCTCCCATAAGCCACCCACAAGGCTTATAACAGAGATGTGACCAGGACTGACTATGGCTCTACGAATGATGTTAGACCCAGAATGCCCCTGACTCCACACCACTTCAATTGACAATAATCTATAATCACTTAGCCTGGCCCTTTCACTCATTTCACACACAAGTGACTCTAAGAGTTAAAAGCCATTCCAAAATTTCACATTTGATTAAGCTAACAAAGGGGATGTCATAGTACACCATCTATCGTTAATATAGTGCAGCATGACATGGCAGCTTCAAAGCTGTAGGTTAATTCTGGGTTACCAATAAAGCCTCTAAAATAATAGTTATTGTTGTGTCAACCTAATATAACACCTTCATGCATCTGGTTAATGTATGAGAAACATGCCATGATTCTTTGTCTAATAAATGCCATCTAGTCACTTTTATCACTTCTTGGCCAGTTTCTTATTTCTTCTTTCTTTTGTATTCCTGGTGAGCACCAAACTAAAATTTAATTAGCCATTTACTCAGTCTTTCCACATTGAAACCACAAAAATCCTTCTCCATATTGTTTTCATGCAAGAATTGCTTTAATAATCTTTCCCATTTTACATCCCGATTCTGTTTATTTTGATTCTTATTCTTCAATCATCTAGGTCTGGATTAGTGATTACGGGAAATCTTCATTAAGTTGTCATTGGGAAAGTCTATAAACATTGGCAAAAAGCTTCTTGTTTTGATACAGTATCTGAAAATGTTCATGCCTTTCTGTGTGAGGTGCCCTTGGTATCCATGGTAACATCAACATAATTAAAGATGGGGGATGATTTATTTTTTTGCAAAAAAATCACTTTCTTCGAATCAAATTAGTTACCCTTTATCTGCCTCTATATATATAGTGATAAATGTGCAGGATTTTTTATCATTAAAATTTGCTGATGACACATTTTAGTGGTTTGACTTTTTTTGGTTTAACTTATCAATAAATACCACAGATTATCATTGAGTTACAGGACAGGAGTACGAAGATACTAAAATCACCTGCTAGTATTGCTTGAAATAGAAGTTTCAAATGTAATTCAAGAGGAGAACGACGGAAGGGGGGGGGGGTCATGATAGTTGAGAGTTACATATTTATTTTTAATGTGCGCCCTCTCTTGTTAACTGGAGACACCACCGGGATGTTAAAATTCAATATGGAGGAAACTAGATCTAGAAGAAACTGACAAAGCACAGGTATCAACCACTTGCACATCACAATACCAAATTTTACTCTCAGTTTTCACGGTCTCTAAGAAAGTGAAAGTATGCATTTTCTCCGGACAGGTATTTTCTGTTGGACTTGGGAAAAGGAACATTTTAACTTGTGTTGACATTTTTGAAATTCATGTGAAATGATTCAGTTGCCGACGATAGATCTAGATCTAATTTCAGTGTAATTCTTGATGATGATCTAGAACTATATGTATCATCTAGATCACAACCTATCCATCACAGCGACTTATTCCCAGTTTTACTTGCCCAATGAGAATCAAATTGTCAAACTTGTATTCATGATGGATCTAGGTCTAAATGGGAAAATGTTTCTGATGTGTTTCCAACATATCGGCTTGTCCATTCGGGCAAGTAGATTGAAAATCAACTTGTCCGGAAGCAAAATCCGACTTTGACGGACGAAGAAATCGTTAGAATATTCACTGTAATTTTTAGCTAGATACATCAATAGACTTTCAGAAACGTTCACAAAGTCTGAAATAAGATCAGTTTAGATGACCGTGTTAGTGGTATGATTTATGTAAAGCAAGAACATTCATCTGTTGATCTCTTTTCTTGAGAATATATATTCACGAGTCAAAATTTATCCCAATCGCAAAGTTTAACTTTGCACTGTTTCCAATGCTATTCCTGCATTGTCAACTTCATGAATTTTTTCCATTCCATTGTTCATCAAGCCATGAATAACTTCTAACCACAATGAATTTCTGGTACATAACATGAAAAATTCAGCTTTGTATTTATCTATTGTTTTAATGTATCTTCCGAAAATGTTAAAAATTTCGCGATATTTGTTAGGATTTAGCAGCACAAAGCAAATGTCAACAGATTAATTATGAACGAGTTTGTTGTGTGCTTGGAACCACAACTTAACGACATTGCTTCCTTCTCTTCAGAGTGGAAATGTGCAATGATGAAGTTTCATAGACCACACAATTGTCCTCTGATCGAGTAAAAACTATGCTGCAACAAAACAGCGTACGTAACCAGAATTCAGTTCAGTACAATGGTGATACATATCAGGGCACATTGTTGATGCAGCAGCATATAACTACACACAGAATGGCACAAAGTAACTACATGGAAACCACGACAGCACAGCACATGTATGAAAATGGCCACGAAAACACTACAGTGGGAGAAGACAACCAATACCAGAGTAAATGCATGGACAATATTGGTAATGATGACAGTAACATTATTGGAGGTGATGCTGGAGGTCCCAAACGGTCGAGTCCTGGTTTTGAAACGTTTGTAATGACAGGAGATATGATCATAAGAACATCGACACCGGACGGTAGCAAGAAGACCTCGATGCAGAAGAAGCGCAAACCTACAAGCCAAGGACAGCATCAAGTTGGTGCCGATGGTGACTCAAATAAACATAAAATGAAGGAAAAGAGTGATCCTTCCAGCGGTGTGCCAAAAAAGAAGGTGTCTAAGATACCGCAATCGAAGATACCTAAGTCTGGCACACCTATAAAAGATAAAACAAAAGAAAAGACGAAAAGTCCCGTTAGTCGCATTCCTAAAATGGCATCATCATCAGGAGGTGGTGGATCCAGAGAAAGTTCACCGAAGAGTTCACCTAAAAACTCACCGAAGAAAGCGCAGTCTAAGTTACCACAACTACAGGGTAGTTCGGTACGGTCACCAGTTTTATCTAACCGTCTACAGTCGTCAAGTGCCAAACAAAGCGCTACAACGCCGACAGATTCCTCGCAGAGGAAACCGCTCTCGCCGCGTCAGATACAACCGCAAAGTCAGGAATCTTTCAACAACAATGTAGTTACTTTGGAAAGTGGCACCATGAATCAAAATAATCAGAGTAAACAGCTGGACTTGATGGATGTTGATCCCAACGGGTCTACATCGTTCACATCAAAGCGTACGGTCCCATACACCCCGTCGCTTTCATCTGAAGCAGATTACAGTAGTTTTTGTGTAGTTCCTCAAGCCTCACCGTCAGCCTATCCAGAGTTAGATATCCCACCGGATGATATTACTAGCGAGGATGTCGCTTATCAAAACATTGATGCCTTTGTCAATCTGGAGGATCTTCCACCTCCACCCGACGACTTGTTGTGTGATCCTAGTGTGGTGGATAAAAATGACACGGATCAAGTAGTCCCAGAGGTTGGTGGTTTCCTACCAATTTACAGTCCATCGGAAATTACTCACCAAAATCAGTTCAGACTTGACAGCGCGGATTTACGAAGCACGAACGACGACGACTTGCCACAACCAGAAGCGGATACAATTACTGTGTTACGGACCTTACCCGATGAGGAACTGACGTCAAAGGCACCAATTATTGATGCACTTTCAGTGTCACCAAGTTCGCGTGAAGAATCTTCAGGACAACTGGAAGAACAACAGGCTGACGCAGAACCAACAGCTGAACCTTTTGACTCAGAAACACAGATACAACCGAAAGTTGATAGTTCACAGGCTCTGGGTGATCACAGCTACAGTATACCACCACAGGAGTGTAACTACTCGTACGAAGAAAACTGCATCAATAGACTTGAACATGGTGCCGAAAATGATTTGGAAATGAGAGTTTCGGCCTGTGACATGCAGGAGGAACCTGTTTGTTCATCTGAAAGAGGTGTTATAATGAGCAAACCTGCATCGTCTCGCATACCAGTTGCAAAACCCAACAGTGCTAGTTCTGTCGGTGGCGTGCGAAATAGCAAAAGTCACGAAAATTACCTGGAGAGTAGCAATGTCGATCCGAGCATGCAGTGTGTGGATATAGACTTTGAAGATGATATTGCTACTTCAGTTGATGTCCTGCATTACCAGGAGCAGTCGGCTGCTCTTTGTGCGGAAAGACAATCGAAAAGCCTTGACAATTCGCCGGAACGTGGAAGCGACAAACACTCGGAAAAAATACTCATGCCGACCTTTATTAACATTGAGGAACCACGCAGTATTGGTAAACTCAAAGAAGGCGGCAGATTAAAAGATATGGCGGAAATACGCCAAAGTGTGGGAGAGCCGAAGGTGGGGTATCACACAGCGAAATCCCCAAGAGAAAACGATGCTGAAGTAAATGGTGCTAATTGTAACTCAGACGTTATTACGTTTGAAAGTGTTGGTGAAAGTAGTACGGACCCCGAAGAGACCATAGCAAGCGCACGAGAACCGAAAAAAGAGCCAATCTTAGAAAAATGTGATGACGGAATTTGGTTAAGTATAGGTGCTCTCAAAGATGCGCTGTCCGCAACCTCTTCACCACAACATAGTAGTGCAAATAATGACACTGTACAGCAACAACACCAAGTGGAAATTAATTATTCCGGTGCTTCCAAAAACTTAGAAGACAGTAAATGTGATCAAGCCTCCCGCCGCAGACCTAGTCCTACATCCCACCAGCATCATGTGACATCAAGAGAGAGTAGCCGCTCTCCGCCACAAGAGCACCAAGTAAAAGATTCTTCACCCAGTGGCAGCCCCAGCCGACAGCAAGTCGAGCCAGATGACGTCATTGATGTGAAAGAAGACGAGTGCTGTACGGAAGAGCGTCTCCTAGGTGGTGCCGGTGAATCAGGTACGATTTTATTGGTTTCGTGATCTAATCGGGTGAAGATTAAGCCTGTGTTGTAGCTATCAGCACGATTTATTCTACAGAAGTGCTCTTTCATTCACAGATGTGTTTGGTTCCGCGGAAGTAAATGATTCAGACACCGAGAGCATCTATCATCAACCGGTGAAAGAAGTAGACCGCCCATCGGCCGAGAGACTGGCCAAACGCTTGTACAATCTGGAAGGATTCAAGAAGAGCGATATATCTAAACATCTCAGCAAAAAGTAAATGTATAGTTTTCTAATTCTCGTGTGGTGTAGCGAACGTTACCATTACGTACATAGTTAAGAGAAAGCTATACAAAAGGAATTTTAGTGATTCAGATTGACACAAATGTTTTTTCTCAGACTTCAATACGTGAAAATGTCTTCAACTGTCCGTAAAATCACTCTCTTGACACAATCTTCTATGTCCGACAGTGTATGAAGTGGAGAAAAGATAAAGAGGCTTTCTTTGATTCTCTTGAATTGTTACATGTGCAGACCATAACTAGTATGACTTAATATAGGAAAGTCTTTCTCATTTTCAGGAATGACTTTGCACATCTGGTGGGAGAGGAATACCTGAGGTTCTTTGATTTCCGTGGTATGACATTAGACACTGCGCTGCGGGAGTTCCTCAAGCATCTGACCGTAGCAGGGGAAACGCAGGAGAGGGAGCGTGTGCTCGCCCACTTCTCTCATGGCTACATGCAGATGAATCCAAGCAGCTTCAATTCAGACGGTATGACTTAGAATCCGTTCACACCAAATGAAAAATCCAATGAAATTAAATTAGTTATATTTCCATGCCTATGTTAAAGTTCATGTTCTATTTCAGATGCTTGTCATACACTTACTTGCGCGTTGATGTTGCTGAATACGGATCACCATGGGCAGGTGAGATAGTACATGACAGCAGCAACAAAATTATTTTTCCAACAAAATTATTTTTCCAAAGATATCACTTTCATAAGAATTCACCGTTAAATTAACATCGGACCATTGAAACTCATTTAAATTGCACTGGACTCCACAAAGAAAAGAGTTTAGTTGAAATGAACACCGCCTTACACCTAATAGATTTCTTTGCATCTTTTTACTCTTCTGAGCAGAACAGTGTATTAAAATTAATAAATCCATTACCAGGACAAGTCAGACTTTTTGTTTGTTTGAACAGAATATTGGCCGAAAGATGACACTAGCCGAGTTCATCGAGAATCTTGCTGAGCTGAACGACGGCGAGAACTTCCCTAAAGAAGTGCTCCGACATCTGTATCATTCCATTAAAGACGAAAAATTAGAATGTGAATTGTAAGTACATAATATAAAATTATGATTATAGCTCAATATATTGGAGTAGTTAGTTGCATTTGACACTGATCACATTCTTACCGCGATAAACATGTTTGTAATAAAACTTGTGTTCCTAAAGGCAAAATGCTTGCATTTTTGATGAAACGTCAAGCTGAAACAACTATCTTAAAGGTCGGTTCACGCTTCTGCGTCTGCATTTGCGTCAAGTTTTGCGTTGTGCCAATAGTGATGGAAACGCAAATGCAGTGAAGGCTCTGAATGCATTCTCTGCATTTGCATCTCCATTATCACAAAGTTAATGTAAACGCAGATGCAAAAGTTGCGTGTCAACAAAGTTTAAATTCAGCCTGTATAACTACGAGAAGGCACGAAGAATTTCGAGAGGTGGTGTAATTTTATTGGGTTATACATATTTTGCAGTAGTTCGGAGGTGGATGAGTTGGCACTGGCCGCCGGAGTGGCAGGTGAACATGCTGTGTTTATTGGTGCTAATCCTTTCCTTGAGGTAGATACTACTAATAGCATTCCCATTGCTTTGCGGGTGTTTTGATAAAGCTCTCTGGTTTTAATAACTGCACTCAGTAAACGTCAACAATATTTTATATGCATTACAGGTACCAGATCCGAGCAAAGTAGTGGAGTACAGAAAAGGATATGTGATGCGCAAATGCTGTATTGATCCAGATGGAAGAAAAAGTAAGTTGCTAAAAAATTTTGTTGAGTCTGATTCATTGTGCACAACGTGTGCACTTGTTTGGGATAAAAGTTGGAAGTCACACAGGATAAGAATAAAGGTGGTGAACAGATTACGATCGAAAGTTCTTGTGAAGACAAAGTTGAAGGTGGCATGCCTTACTATGTACAGTTCTGTATTAATGAATTAATGTTTAATGTTTTTCAGCACCGATTGGTAAGCGCGGCTGGAAGATGTTTTATGCCGTCTTGCGTGATATGGTTCTGTATCTGCACAAGAACGAGAAAGAAAAAAAGACGTCCGTCTACAACAACGTTAATAACGCCATACGCATACACCATGCTCTCGCTACCAAGGCAACTAACTACACTAAGAAGGCGCATGTCTTCAGGCTTCAGACCGCTGATTGGGCAGAGTATCTGTTTGAGACTAGGTAAAGTGTGCACATATTAAACAGAAATGTAAGATTTATCAAGATGTTATTAAACTAACCAGAAGCAGACATTGCCACTGACCCGTGTGCTGCGGAGTGAAAGGTTTTCTTGTGATTGTGATTATTTCCGTGAGGTAGTAATATTTGTTGGTTCTTTGCAGTGACGTCAAGGAGTGCCAGGCGTGGATGGACACGATAAACCTGGTAGCAGCGAGTCTGTCCGCGCCACCTCTGCCCGGTGCCGTTGGGTCACAGCGCAAGTTCCAGAGACCTCTCATGCCTTCGTCGTATACTAGGCTTAATCTGGTATGTCATTTCTCTCTGCTGCTTTCACACGTTGTCGGAAAAAGGCATTGAAATTCATTTCCAAAGAAAAGAAGATGGAGTGAAGTGTTACTGTGGCTTCACAACCTTTGTCGAGCTTCAGATGTGGACTCATTTCTACTGTGAATGAAACGAAGCGGCAATATGAATTATGTAAAGGATACAAAAATTTTAAACTGTGAAAGTTTTTCCGTAAAGATGTGCATATTCTAAATGGATTCAACTTAGTAAAATGTTTTCGGAAACCTTGTCAGAGTATTTCTTTTAGTTGGTGACAATTGTCCCTTTGTGTTTAAGACTGAACAGCTACAACACCACGAGCAGCGTGTCGCTATACTGGAAAAAGATTTGCATGAACATCGACTTTACCCACCAGAGAAAGGTTCCAAGTCTCGAGTTATACAAGATTACACGGATAAAGAGACTTACCTTCAGTTTGAGGTAACAATTTATCACGTCACCTCGCTGTTATAAAAATAATTAACGAGGGGAGAGCATCGTAATGCCATCGTTAACGTTAAGTTTGTACATTAAAATTTGTCAGTATACCTCAGTACAAGTTACATTATTAAATTTGTTTTTATTGCAGTTAAAGCGATTCAAGACCTACAGTTTTTTGCTTCAATCAAAAATGGCGGCGTTTCCAGAACTGGAGCCGTCACTCGTTGAGATCGCAATTGGCGAGGTTGACGAGCCATCATCACCCCCATCTCCGGAACAAGAGGGCAGCACCAGCTCCTCACGTGGTCATCAGGGACCAGTAGGATCGAGTGAAGCAAGCAGCGCCGGAAGCGCAAAAAGTAAAAGCAAATCTTCGTCTCGTAGCGTGACGGATCGGTACAGCTACAGAGCCGCCATCTACAAACAGGACGGTTCGCAATGACATCGTTAACATTAACTTTGTACATACCAAGTGTCACACAGCTTTTTTAAAAGATACGGAAAATGACAGTAGGGGTAAAAAAATATCCATTAGTAGGAAGTGACCTTCGCTTTTGCGATATTTTTTTTAAAGAAAGGTCTTTTCACTTGCTGGAGATTTCTTGAAACCGTACCTGCTGTGTAACTTAATGTGTGTAATTTAAATAGAAGCCTGTGCCACAACGGCACATCTAATAAACAACAGCATTTCTTCCCAGTGCCATTCTGGACGGGTCATATTTATCTGGGTTAGCATAATTGAAAAATACCTAATACATAATTTTCAAGATTCACATGAAAACTTTTCAGATTAATTACCGGTATTGCGGAAAGTCTAATTTAGCAGAAATGCGAAATAGGCGAGGCGGCAGAACAGAATTCCATTTTTACTGTTGACAGAATTATGTATTTAGAATTGCAATTAAGCTTCCTCTGGGTAAAATATGACCATTCCTTTGAAAATTACTAAAAGTCGGTGTCAGTGATCAGGGTTTACCGAAGCGTAGACATACTTTGCAAGGTATCGTCAAATTTTAGCATTTGTATGTATCCATACTAACCACACGAGTGTAACCATGGTAACCTAATTTGCTATTTTAGGTAAATGTTTTAGTGCTGTGATCGTGGCATTTATTTACAGTTTTGAGCGGGGGGGGGGGGTAGAAACGTTTGGTTACGATGAACTTATAGCAACATGCTATGTGAAGTATCTGCTTAAGCCTGTTTATTCAGTAAGAATAGCCAATTTTTGAAAATCGTCTCAGTTTTCATTGATTTTCACCATCAGTGCAACACCACTCCGCATCGTGGTTGTTCTAACATATTTTGACGGCGTGGCAAGCTGTTTTATTACATCCAACATTTTTTAGTAGAGTCAAAGACACTAAAGAACTAGTTATGCTATCATGCTTATGTTAGTAAAACCATAATTCGCACAATCTGCTGTTTTAGTTGCACTGTTTTATTGTGGATACATATTGAAAACACTGCTTTTTTAAAAAAGACTTAAAAACGCATGAAAGTAACAGTAGTTTACATGTAGCCATGTAATGTACTCCTAGTCAGTAGAATCTACACTTGAAAAATAATGACAGAGGTATGTTTCGGGATCAAGAGTGAAGGATTTCATGGCATCAAAACAACTCAACAGGAATGTCGAATTAGCTTTCTGGTACCAACTTAAACGTTCACACATGTCATTCTATTGGTTCAGCTATTTTTTGCTTGTATCAGCAGTTCTAGAGACGCAACGTTGAACCTGGGTAAAAAGGCACCGATTAATTGTTCGACGGAACAAAGTAGTTTTGAAGATTTACGTGAATTTATTCTTTATGCGAAAAGGAAATCTTTTTCGTTTGTGAACCTGAAACTGTGAGCTTTCGGTGCCTACTTTTGAAATGTTGGGAAATACTTGTTTTTGGTATTTTCTCAACATAACAAAGTAATGTTTAAATTTACATACTTTGTGGTTTAATGTTTAACTTTCATTGTAGTTTACTTTAAATCCGGCCAACCTTTAATTTTCTAAAGGTTACAATTCATACTTCGTTGTTTTGTGCACAAAAGTTTATCGATTGGGCAAACAAGAAATAGAAATTTTTAAACATGTACAGTGAAACTCGGTGATTAAAATTTCGACTTTAATTTTACAAAAATCATGGCGAGAATTAAATAAAAAATCATTTGCTTTTTTAACCAGGTTTTATTGTACATGAGTTGATATTCAGAAAAAAAATTCTGAATGTGTTACTTTTGTGTTTGTGTAAAACAGTTGTTTTGAGCTTTTTGTTCATTTATGTATCTCTCCCAATGGACGAATTAAACTACATAATTCTTTTCACCAGAGGAGTACTAGATATCTGGTTGTGTGCAAATTCGCCATTATTTTGGAAGAAACGTGCGCTGTATGCATAGAAATGTGCCCAGATGCCAGTGTGATTTTATTTGTGAATACAGCGAGTCACCAAATGTACAAATGGTTGAGTTTTGCAGACAGTATCAGACACTGCTGTCCCTTGGCACAGGAAAGAGATTATCATTAAATTATGAGAGGAATGTGTTTAATATACCGAGTGCTACAATTTGAACGTTCATCCATTTTGTATAAACCTCAAGATTCAGAATCCCCAAATATATTTTCCTACTCTAAGTATTACTGCTTTTTATTAATTTTTTGTTCTGACTTCCATTTATATCGTACCTTTTCATAAACCAGTCGCGGAAGGTACTAAGCAGTGTACAGTTGTAGATATGTATTCATAAATTTTAAAAAGTTTGAAAGTTAAACAGGAAATCAATGTAAAAAATCTAGTCAATCACATCTTTTGTCTCGTGACTAAGTTATTTCATAAGAATGAATGTGGAAACCAATAATTTGGAGTCATTGTGAAGAAGAAATATTATGTGATACATTGTTAAACTAATATTATCTTCCACCGTAGGCGGACCGGTACCACACAGAGTGGTTACAGACCTATCGTTGGCAGTGTTACTACTGATCTAACTAACCGTCTAATATTTAACACCAACGACGCCATGAACTTTTGTGTGTAAATTATTCTGAATTTCCCATAACATTGGGAGGTCACATCAATTAGCAATCAAAATGTTGATCACTACAGGAAATCTACACTTGTTTGGTCTGTTTGTGATGTACATAAACGCTGAAAGAATTGTAACGTAAAAATAAAAATCGGTAGCGAGTCATGGTCTTTCGGAATTTGGTTTTGATGTTAGTTGCCCTGATAATGTGCCAAAATACATCTGTCTGACAGTTAAATACACGTTCCTTTTTAGTCGCGCCGCCTCTCTCCGAGAGCGGAGCGACTTATCTGGTCACTACGGCGTCTGTATGGTTGCTTGCTTGCTTGTTAGCTCAAATACAAAATTTCCAAAATGTCATTGGATCTCAAAAATTCCAAAACCAGAACATGTTT
>JBCAUG010716691.1:0-12860 GCA_038406175.1 Haplosyllis leylae | reverse complement strand
ATGGGCTCTTAATCTGGTTTCAGTGACCATGAAACTGGAGACAAACAGGACGTGACTGATATGGACTCGGATTACGATCTGGATTTTGATTCTTACCATCCGATCCGGACCGCCACCGAGACCCCTCCAGTCATGCTTCTGTCTCCGAAACTGTCCAAAGTCCATCTCAATGACTTACAGGTAAGTGTTCGTTTCACTTGAATTGTTTGAGGTAACACAAGGGATATATATATATATATTAAATCTATACACTGGGTCCCACTTACAACGAGTTCAGTTACAACGAGCATCCACCTACAACGAGTGGATTTCATTGCATCGAAATCATTGACAGCAATGTAAAAAGTTCGGTTACTACGAGCACCCTCCTACAACGAGCAGTTTTCTTTGCATCTATTTGCTCGTTACAAGCGGGACCCAGTGTATTAAATCTATACGGAACTGAGCCGAATCTATGAGAAATGATTCACTATGTTAGTAAAGCTGCTATTTAGAGCTGTATTAGAAAAATGTGAGATTTTACGATAAAAGAACCTTAGGATCTTAAGTTCCAAGACAACATCTCAAAATTACAGTCTCAAAAGATTTTGAATGACACTGTCTAGGAACTTGAATATTGGTTAGGGCCCGTTTACACAAAGCGTCAGAGTCAATTTGCGACCCAAAATGGGTTTCAACCCTATTCTCAAGCAACTCCATTGTGGTCAATGAGAACTGTGACATAAGCATCATCGCAGCGTTGACACAAATTGACTCTGACGCTTGGCGTAAATGTGCCCTAAATATGTCGTTTCGAGAAAAACAGCTGCGCAAAAAAACATCAGGACTTTCTTGTTGTACAGGAAATTTAATCATGCATTTTCTTCACACACACAAATCCAGGCGATGCACCACGGATGTACAGTGGTTCGCTGGGATGGCTCAGGCTCCCACTCTACGATCTGTTATCTCAAGCTGGAGACGGATAACGCTACTCTCTCCTGGTGTAAACCTCAATGGAGCGCTCTCAGCCGCAACAACACAAACCTACCAGGTAATGTGTTCCTTTCTGTGTAAACCTCAATGGAGTGCTCTCAGCCGCAACAACACAAACCTACCAAGTAATGTGTTCCTTTCTGTGTAAACCTCAATGGAGCGCTCTCAGCCGCAACAACACAAACCTACCAGGTAACGTGTTCCTTTCTGTGTAAACCTCAATGGAGCGCTCTCAGCCGCAACAACACCAACCTACCAGGTAATGTGTTCTTTCCTGGTGTAAACCTCAATGGAGCGCTCTCAGCCGCAACAACACAAACCTACCAGGTAATGTGTTCCTTTTCAACTTCCAAGCACAAGCGGCAATACACTGGTTCCCGCTTACAACGAGTTCAGTTACAACGAGCATCCACCTACAACAAGCAGATTTCTTTGCATTAAAATCATTGACAACAATGTTAAAAAGTTTGGTTACTATGAACACCACCTACATCGAGCAGTTTCCTTTGCATCTATTTGCTCGTTATAAGCGGGACCCAGTGCAGTGTGTGCGAAAATGAAAAAATACGACGTCGTGAAAAGTCACAACATGCTGACCCGTTGCTATGATGTAATGCCATTATGATGTCATGATGGCATTCTGTGTAAACGAATTCTAACCAATGACTGCAGCCTAAAGAAGCCCTACTTATCATAAAAGTACCAAGGCATATTTGCCAAATACTATGGGCCACCTCTTCAAATCACTAAGCTGACCCTAAACGAGCCAGCAACAATGATCTGACAATGATTTCACGGTAAAAGCTTAAGAAGGTCATTGTACTGATGATCTGAAACAATAAAATAACCCTTTCTTTGCAGACTACGCATTCTGTTCACAATTTGAGACCGGTGGGCTGACCATGAAATACGGACACGGAATACAGTTTGATGACAATCTGGAAGACGGACATCTGGATCTCATGATGGTGAAAGAAGTTTCACTCCACACTAGTGAAGGGGCACCTGCTGACTTCAAACTAATTGCGAAGAGACATGGTCTTGAGAACGTTGAAGGTAAATCTGCCTCCTATGGGCCCGTTTACACCAATCGCCAGAGTCAATTATTTGCGTCAACGCTGCGGTGACGCTTGTGATACAGTTCTCATTGACCACAATGGAATCGCTCCATAATGAGTTGCAACCCCATTCTCAAGGGACTGAGAAGCGATTCCATTGTCGTCAATGAGAACTGTATCACAAGCGTCATCACAGCATTGACGCAAATTGACTCTGACGCTCAGTGCAAACAGGCCCTAAATCAGGTTGATTTGAAATTAACAGCAATACAACGTCGTGATGTAACATTACCGTCTGACTCGTGGCCTTATTGGAAATTTGAACAAATATCAACCAATCAATGTTGCTTTAAGTTGGGCCCACTTATCATAAAAGTGGCGAGACATCCTGTTTCAAATTTGTCCCGTTGGATGACTTAGCTGACCCTTAGCCAGCAACAAAAGTAAAGCTCCTCTATCATCGATAATAGTGAATAAAACTAACGTCAACCCAATTGCGAATTTCAGGTTTATGTAGTATAGTGTTGATGTACGGTTCTAACTTGGTGACGTGTCGGGTGCTGGAGTTCGTCTTGTTACCTGGAGTCGCACGGGTCTGGTACCGAGGGCTGAGACGACTCGTGAGAACGGCCCATCTCCTCCGCAGGAAGCAGTCAGACCGCAGAACTCTGTGGCTCAAGGACCAGTATCTCCAGCTGTACTATGAAAACGACAGAAAACACGGGCCAACTCCGGCACAAGCCATCAAGGTGAAAAGATTTTCCGTTTTCTTGCCATATTCAATGTCTGCAAAAATCATTTAATGAAGCAGCCAACGTCTTGGCAACGTGTCTCTCGGATCAAATGACGTCATTATTGACGGATCTAAGGGGCGCCCCCCCCTTGAGTCCAAATTCTTTCATTTTCATGCAGTTTTTGGCCAAATAATAGGTTGGCGCCCCACCTTGGGGGTTGGCGCCCCCTCCCCCGTCTAAGAAATTCTGGATCCGCCACTGGTAATGACGCCATATTACGACGTGACATTACGACGCTGAATTTGTGTGTACAAAAACGGTCACTATATTATCAAGAGGATCACCTAATCTCTCAATTCGAGAGACAATAAAATCAGAAAACATCCAGATAAACTAATGGATGTGATCATGTTTGGCAAATTGCAGGTTTTCGGTGGAAGAAACTGGAGTGCGGCGCGCATGAGTCCATCCAGCTCCACGGATTCATCATCCACCTTTAAGAGACAACCAAGCATCCAGATAGGACACGGGAAAACTTTGAAGAAGAAAACTGCAACACACATGCCTCTATCGAAGGAGTCTAATGCCAAGTTGCACGTGGTCGATGGCATGGATTCCCCGGATATTGGACTCAGAAGTGAGCGGGAATCCAACAAGTCCAAGTCCAGTCGGACGTGCTCGAGTATGAAATCCGACAGTTCAATGCGTCAGAAGGAACTTCACGTGAATAAGTCCGGGAAGTTCGCTCCCACCACTGTGTTCAGACCAAAGAATCTTACATTCAATCTGATTGGCTCAGGTAGGTTAACCACTGTGTTCAGACCAAAGAATCTTACATTCAATCTGATTGGCTCAGGTAGGTTCACTACTGTGTTCAGACCAAAGAATCTTACATTCAATCTGATTGGCTCAGGTAGGTTCACCACTGTGTTCAGACCAAAGAATCTTACATTCAATCTGATTGGCTCAGGTACGTTCAGCGCACGTTTATAAACCAGTTCAAGTTGATAAGCTTAAACTAAGGAATCAACCAAAACTGCGCATTGCATCTCATTAATATTGGTATCTTCGTTCCTGGTAAAAGACACACAAGTTAACACCAATTTGATCTCTCAGAAAATCAGTCACATCAATATATTATTTTCTGGCAAAATATAAAAGATCTTTTAAAAAATTTTCGGTGGACATGTCTTTTTGTGGGGCCACTGATACCCCTGTTGTGGACTTCTTATGTTGTCTGCCCTGGATTTCAAAGCCAGGGTGGATTCCTTGCTTGCATGTTTTCATGCCTGCATGCCATTCCTGGGATTCAACTCTGGTGCGACACCTGCTGACCTCTTCACGGCCAGAATGGCAGCTGGTCGCGTTGCCTATATGCAAATATAAAAGATTTATTCGCATCTTTGTTCCAGGGTACCGTCCAAGAAACATGAGAAGGTTGTCACTGACTCGGCTTAACGCTGATCCAAACAAACCCATCACTGACTCCACTATCATGGACTTCCTCGACTTCATGGATCTCTTTAGGGCTTTCAGTCTCAGGTATGTCTGTTTACACTTGACGTCTGCGTTTGCGTCAACGTCAATGTTTGCGTCAACTTTAACATTGTGTTAATGGTGATGCAAATGCACACACAGAGAATGAGTTGGAACCCATTCTCTGCATATGCATTTGTGTCACCACTCACTCAATACAAAACTTGACGCAAACGTTGACGTTGACACAAACGCAGACATTAATTGTAAACAGAGCTTTAAGATATCACTGGGTCTCATCTTAATCTACTCCTTATCCCACCCACGTCAATTATCCTTACTGTCTTGCGTGCAACCGTTGATTTTATTTTCGTAAATTTTGCAGATGTAGAAAAGATCTGAAGGATTTGTTTGAGCAGTTTTGCACTACAAGTCCAGTTATAGAAAAGAAAATGCCGAAGCACTTGTTCAATCAGCCTCCTAGAAACTGTGATACTGGTATGATTCTGCATTATTCATTTGTATTTCTCTAACAGGAAGTGATAGAAAACATGCATGTTCCACAAAGCTCAGAGTAATTGTGGGCAAGCTAAAAATGCTCACTGAAAAGAAAGCATTGATAAAAAAGGAAATTGACGTTGCGTCCTTGACCCAACTGGTGACACGTGCAAAATGACGTCATGGCAACATTCTGTGTAAACAAATTCTAACCAATGACTGCAGGTTAAATTAGGCCCAATTTTCATAAAACTGCCAAAGCCTCATCTCCACCCAGATGTTAAGGGCTGGGACAGGATGTTAAGGGCCCTCCGACTCAACCGCTAAGGTGACTCTAACGAGCCACCAATAAATATGTCACATCCGCTATTTCCGTTTCAGGAGTAATTACCAGAAATTCTGACGCTGATTTTGGTCCCGAGAACAGCAGAAAAATCTTGTGTGATTCCCTAGCGGTGGCGAGCATCGTGTCGAACTGTACCGGAAGAGACACATCAAACAACAAACAGAAGTGTCTGGGTATCGAGGAACTGAAGGAATTCCTCGAGTTTCAGGAAGTTACTCCAACCGAGGAGGAATTAATGCAGATTGTCCAGGTAAGTAGTGGATAAGAAAAAAATGACGTTGCGTCGTTAACCCAATTGTTGGCACGTGCAAAATGATGTTATGACAACATTCTGTGTAAACAAATTCCAACCAATGACTGCAGGTTAAAGTAGGCGAATTATCATAAAACTGCCAAAGGCTTGGGACAGGATGTTACGAATCCCTCGAAGCACCACTAAAGTGACTCTACGAGCCACCAACGGTTTTCGACGTCATATGAATTTTGTGCTTGAATCAAACGACGTTTCAAACTTAATATTTGGACTTACTAAGGGACCGTTTGCACTTGACGACAACGACGTGAACTTTTTACGTCGTCAGAGATGGGTTGTATGGTTACCAATGGTCCTGTTCACACTTGACGACAAAGACAAAATTATGCATTATCATTGTTGTCAATGGAACCCAATTTTAAGTTGTTGCCAAGTACGAACGGTCCCTTAATGTCAAATCTTTTTCCCCTAAACAGCGCCATGAACAGGATCCGGAAATGAGAGTGTTATGCAAGCTCTCGTTTGAAGGATTTTCACGCTTCCTCATGGACAAAGACAACTACGCTTTCATCAACGAACACGCCAAGCACGATACCACGGAGGTAAAACAATTGTTCCTGTCTACAATACTCCAGAGATTTCCTTCTTAATCTGGTCCAATCACGCTGAATGATATCCATCTACATTCGGTACACTAGTGAATCCTATTCGGATTTGCTTCAGTGACAATTTTTTTATCTAATCGCGTATCCCTCTTCATAAATTTTGTGAATTTAGGTTTGAAAAGCTGCCCCCTCCTCCAAACAGGACTTGGACAGGATGTACCCCCCCCCCGCACAGGATTTCCCTACCCCTCCCCCCGTGAACAGAAGGACAGACACATCTGAAAACATTACCTCCCCTCATTCCTATGTACGTGGTCGGTAATAAGACTGCATTGGGATGACATTCGTTTATATTACGCCACTAATGGAGATTTCTTGCAGGACATGAACCACCCACTGTCTCATTACTACATCGAGTCTTCCCACAACACGTACCTGACGGGTCACCAGCTGAAGGGAGAGTCATCTGTGGAGCTGTACAGTCAGGTGCTGCTGACGGGCTGCAGATGTGTGGAGCTGGACTGCTGGGATGGAGACGATGGGTCGCCTATTATCTACCACGGACACACACTGACTACCAAAATACCCTTCAGGGTGAGTAAAGCCTTGTTCACCCCGAGTGTCAACGTTAGCGTCAACGTAAAAAAATGATACGTTGACGGGCAAATGGGATTGCAACCCATTCTGCCCGTCACAGTGCCCATCAGAAAGGTGCCGCCCATCAACGTAGCATTGTGACGCTAGGTGTCAACAGGCCTTAAGGCTCGTTTACACGTAACGTCAAAGGCATCGTTTTTTGTACCGTTTAAAATGAGTTCGATGCAGCCCAATGGTGTGCTGTTTACACATGACAATAAAAAGATCAAAGGTGCCGCTCACAAAAACGGTGACATTGACGGTACGTGTAAACAAACCCTAACTTCTGGTTTTGGTGAAACTAAATCAATCTTATAACTTTGAGGTTGTAAAACATATGTTCAGCAGATTTTATTCAATCATTTCAAATGATATTCGAGGTTCTTATATTTTGCTATTTTGTTCCCTACGCAGATAAAGTAATATTAAAAGTAATACAAGAAAGTCCTCCTGCGTGAACTCAAGAGGCATACCGACCGCGGCGTAGCAAGTGCTCACTATGCTGCCCTATCCAGAGGGTGGGGGGCGGTACCCCCCTGGACAGATCCCCCTTGACAGACCCTCTGGCTACGTGTATGGTTTCGGGTACCCCCCGGACAGATCCCCCTTGACAGACCCCTTGGCTATGTGCATGGTTTGTTTTGGGTTACCCCCCCCCCCGTTAACAGACACCTGTGAAAACATAACCCCCCTATCGTACTACGTACGCGGTCGGTAATTATCCACCATATCAATTCTATGTTCTTTAAATCTGTATTTACTTGTATTTTAGGGAGTTGTTGAAGCAATCAACAAGAGTGCCTTTGTTAAATCACCATATCCCGTCATACTGTCCATTGAGAACCACTGTTCAATTCCACAACAACAGAAGATGGCTCAGATATTTGTGGTAACTTTCATTTTTTGTCTCAATGTTTCTATGAACGTCACTTAAATTAATCCACAGAACTTCCACGATACTTTTCTATGAAAACCTGTTCAATTCTAGTTATGCCCATCAATGTTCGTTTGTAAATCTCTGTTTACACTCAACTGGGTTTTTTCAAAATACATTTTAGACCAATTGGACAAATTCATCTGAACAATTTAATAGTTACCTCACTAAACCACTGACGCTAACTATCAAATTGCCCTGACTTTCAACTTAGACATCACCATAAATTATATTGCAGTAAGTCTGAAAAGTTGAATAACATTAATTGACACCTGTCCATAAATATGTAGCCTCACTATCATACTATAAAATATAATAGTGACCTAACTGTAGATGCAGAAATAACCATTAGATGAATTGGTCCAATTGGTCTAAAATTTATTTTAAAAAACCTGAACAGTTCGTTTACGTTATCGAGCTCATCAGAAACAGTCGAGCTGTCCTCGCTCGTGTCGGGAGAAGACCTCCAGATAGAACAAGTGGAATTCCCATTACGTCTAATTACGGTTACCAGTACCCAGGCTCCAGTATAAATAATCACCATTATAATCATCCATATATCGTTTTCCCTCTCTAATCAAAGGGTCATTATTCTAGATATCTAATAAACCAAAGGAAAATACGTGATATTTGGAAACGAATGATATAGTGTAGCACTCAGCCTGTGCGATTAAGAACTAAAGATATCATAGTAGAAAGCTACCAACCCATTGTTTGTTGGTCTAATCAAATCAACTTTTTTCCAACTTTTCCAATCTAATTAAAAAGACACATTATGAAAGTTTTGAACAGATCAAAATAGTTTAACTAGTTTGTCACCGATACTTGTATTGTGCATTGGTAACAAAATGCATTTGTGCTGAAGAACAACGGTCACTGGGAAATTTAGTGAAAATAGGGTGAGATTGATCAAAGCTCTTTTACTACAAGATGTAAATCGCTTTCTTTTCAAATTTTTTGACTGAATTACTGTTATTAGATGAATTAGACACACCATTTTGGTTGTCATCAAATTAATTGATTACATTTTTCCTGAAGTGGCTAGTAAGTTCTGAGTTGAATTGTTAAATTTCAATCAAATTCAGGGTGTGTAATTCAGCTAATTATTTGAAACTATGTCAGAAGTTTTTGAAAAGCTCGAATATCATATTTGTCCACTACAAAGACTGTCGGATCCACAAGGAATACCAAACAATGAAAACAGCATGAAGTTAGTAGTCCCCCAGGGCTGGAGTTGGGAGGAAAATGATAGTGTCAGTAAACATCAGCAGTTGCGGAGTGAAAACATTAGCATTAGCGGAAATTTGATAGTAGTAGAAAAAGGTTGAGTAATTAGAAATATAGGATAATTTTTAAGAAAGGCATCAGAGTAAACAACAAAAGGTCCTGGGTTCTATTCCCACAGGAGACATTTTGTTTGCTGAATTTATTTTGTTCTTCCAAGCGTAAGCCATTGCAGGCAACGTTAACAACTTTGAATAATTTAGGAAAACCTTGAATGTCTATGCAATTTAAAGATATAGAAATGAATTTCACCTATTGGTATACATTTCAGATGTACTTTCTGAATTGAATGAATAATTCAAATTAATTTAAGATTAATTTTTAAATTGATAAATATCAATTTCATTATTACAGCCGAATAAAGGTAATATGAAACTAATGGTATTAATGCATGGTATGTCGTTGCATATCTGTTCTGATCTGGAATTTTATCCCCTTTAAGTATATTTAAAATGCAGAGAAAAGCTAAAGGTTGTCTTTCATTAAAGAAGCTTGCTTTCTTTGGTGTGGGTGTAACGAAGATTAAAAGGGCTTTACCTTCAAAGTGCAAAACAATTGCGCACTATATGTAGTGTTTCATTTTAAACCACAATAAAGTAACTTGTTAAGAAATAAACCGGAAGATTGCGGCGTGGATTAACTCTTTTTACGCACTAAACTTTGAACTGAAGAACTTGAACTACTTTCAAGTTTCACCACAAAAGGTCTTCCTTCTGAAACTTTGTTTTTGCAACAATTGAGTTTATTATAAATGCGGCAAAAGCCTCAGTGTAACAGATTGGAGTAAAAACCGTGATAAATCTGTATAGTTCCTGGTTTCCTCGACAAAATGTGAATAAACTGTTTATTTCCTGAGAAAGACTCTTGTATTTCCCAATTGTGATTTTACAATAAGTGTCAGCCAGTCAGCTTCTTACTGATTGCATCATAGTGATGCTGTAATTCTGCTTATTCGGTACATGTTATTCATATCAATTTCTGGTTTAATATCCATCAGGTAATTACTTCGTTAAAATGGGTATCTTTAGTTCAAAAGGCAAATAAGAATGTGCAAATATGGTCAAATTATAAAGTGTTTTTCTCAAGTTTTCTGTACTGTTGTCCCTATTTTATTTATTCCAAAAAGTTGTCAAGATGTGACACCTAATTTATTTGTATATTTGAGTTTTTGGACCACATTAAATTGTGTTACGATGGTGTCCCGTAAGAAAAATTACCTGATGTTTTCTCTAGACGTGACATGTAGTCTGTCAACCAAACATGCTGTCGTGGGATAACTATCGTTTGCACAGAAATATAGTAGAAATACTCAAATTTACATATTTTTTGTTTTCTTTCAAAGAGCCTACTAGTTTCGCTAAATGTTTCGTCCGGACTGATTGTAATGCGAGTCGTCTCCTTTTGTTACTCAGAATTCTTATCACATGACTTTGACATCCAATTGAAAATCATTAATTTGCATACAGTATCCCATTTGTAGATTATATTTTCAGTATCTTCGTGTACATTACTTTGACAACAGTGTCATGTGAGTTCTTCCTAAATGGAGATGCATTCTGTAGATTCTACAGAATCTGATAAACCACTGAAGCATGAATTGGGGTCAATTGAATTATTCTTTCAGCTACCTGTGTCTTCCTGGCACAGTGGTAGCATTTCTGTCTCTTGCACAAGAGTAGGTTTGAATACCATGTTTTCAATAGGAGAAAATTGGGAATTACGCCTGAACCAATCAGTGGTCTGCCGCATCAAAACCCCTATTCACTAAATCTACAAAGGTTTGAAACAGGGGATTCAATTGGCCTGTTTGTACGCGATTTTGGCCTCTAAATTCATAAGAAATCTCCTAATGTACAAAAAAAAAGATTCTACGGAATTTACTTAGGCAAAACTGGATTTTCTCGTAGCCAAAAGTTGTTCGAACGCATGCACAACACAAGCCGAAAATCGAACATTCACTTCTGGATGAGGACAAAAAGTGCACTACAACATAGTACACATGGGAAAGAAAAAACATCATTTGTTATTATTTCTCATGAGAGTAGATATAACAATGGCGAACAGCTTGGTGCTCATTGAGGAAAATTATTGGAAAATGGCTCCTACACTCCAGGCAAAATCGCTATTTCCGTTTGGTTAAGTTTGAACAATTGGAAATCATTGTGACATATTGTTTCGTGGAAGAAGGGAATTGTTAATGGAAACACCGACAATGAATTGATGACCATGTGCAAGGTTAGGTCGAGTCAGTTACTTTCATTAATGTACTGTATGCTTTTTCAATTTGTACTAAAGTCTATTAATTCGCAATCACTCGAATGTCCTTTAAATGTATTGGAGTTTTCCCGAAATGGAGTAGAACTTTCATTGAATCCAGTGATTCAGCGTCTGTAAGGAATAAAGTAATAAAGCAGTAAAGCATTAATTAGAACCAATTTACCTGTGTCTTCCTGGCACAGAGGTATCATGTCTGTTTCTCAACGGGATATAGCAGGTTCAAATACAGTAATCCTGTTTATTTTACATTTGTTCACTGAATTCACTGCTTGTGCATTGGTAAAGAACAGCATGAATTATTCTCCTTAAAAAGACTTGCCAAATGCAAGACATAAATGGCTGTCTCAGTGGTAACAATAAAATAATTGTTATTGAGTCAAATTTGCAATATTTAAAGTAATACTTGTAAAACTCAATTGGTTAAATGGAACGAAACTGAAACTGTATCTATTGTAGTAGTTTGTTAAATTGGTCCAAAAATTAGAACTAAAATTATGTGGAGGGCTTATTACAGAAAGTAAAATATGTACTACAATGTTTGCCTGGATGATGATGAAGTCTGGTCAAGAAAAAATAGACATATCTTCCATTCTTTTGAGTATTAATCTTAAATAACATTTGGCTAAGTACATCTCAAGATAATATTTATTTAAACTGTGTTTCGATTTTCCAATTATGATGTCCTGAGATGTAAGTGATCTTTGAAGATTTCAAAGAGGAAATGATCTAAAAGAGGCTCTGAAAACATCATTCTATAGACTACACTGGGATCAGGATTCAATGACTGAATTGCAAATTTCTTGAACTTCTTGATCAGTGTAAAAGAGAAATTCGTAATAGATTCGAGATTTTTACGATAAATAAATCTGACCGATCTGTCAGATATGACAGAAGTAAAATGCAATTTTCAAGAATTATTACAATTTAATTCTTAAAGGCAAGGTTTACTTAATATTTCCAGTACTTACTAGAATTTGTGTACTTCATCAAATAATCAACATACACAATGGCATATCGTGAAAAACGAGATTAGAGACAATCAAAGTTTTCATTTTCAACAAACATCTGGAATTTCTGTACATCAAGGGGTTTTAAGGGTGTTGTGAGTTTAATTCCCACTGCAGGCAACTTTATTTTTTGCTGAAACTTGTAAACCCTGGATGTCATTTTTGTACAGAAATGTCAAAAATGCCAGATTTGTGTTGAAAACGCATACCTCGAATGCATATTTGATTTGGGGACCTTCACCTCTATTTGTGTCCTTATGACAAAGCATGAATGTATCAACCATGTGTCCTTACCATCACAGGGTCCGGGATGGTCATGAACACTTCATACAAAAACTTCTCAAATCTCCTCAAATGGGGCTAATATCCATCAAAGCTATTAATGAATTTATTATTTTATTTATTATTATTTTAATCGTGCAAATAAGTTGGCAATACAGAAGTATGAATCTTAAATGTATTTTTGTTTGTAAGTTTGTAACTTGTGTCCGGCTTGTGACTTCATTCCCAAAAGAATTAATACACATGTCTACGTAAATATAAAAGTAATCCACTACGAAAGTTTCACAGCCCAATCTGGTTTTTCACGATACACGCTTCTGACAGATTATCTGACAGATCTTCATACAGGGAAGAGAAAACAATTACGTCAAAAATTGTCCCCAGTGGGGTTGGAACCCAGGACCTCTGGATCATGAGACCAATGCTCTGCCAACTGTGCTAAATCACTATTTGGTTGTCTGTGTGAATCATTAAGGCCTTTATAAAGTCATGCTC
>JBCAUG010716680.1:0-12860 GCA_038406175.1 Haplosyllis leylae | reverse complement strand
AATATTCCATGATAAATATTCAATGAAAATATTCTACAGAAATATTCCATTACAAATATTCGATCAGAATATTCAAGGCAAATATTTGGGCCCAATATTCGAGACAAATATTCAGAGGACTGACCTTCATTTTCTTTTGGAGTTTGTTCCTTGACGCCGTCAGCACCTTTGCCCTTAGGTTTCTTTTGTGGTGTCAGTGGAGGTGAACTTGAAGTGGGGCCAGCACGTTGGCGTAGTGAATATCTTCCTCTATACTTCGACAAGTCGTCCTCTGCAAAGCAAAGTGTAATATAAGTTCATGTATGAAGGTGAGGGTTGATTTCTTGGACCTGTAAATGGAAGCACACTAAGTACCTTCTATTGCGTTGGGGAAAGATTTTATTACTTTGGGTCTCCCCTTCTCATCTAGTTGGTAGTGGAGGACAGGAATGTTTCAGCAGGTCCTCATCTCATTGGCTTTCCGAGTCTCATGGGGGCTGTTACGTGTGGTTGCAACTGAGTAAATATGGAAGCATGCATTGAAATTTGTGTGTAAATGGTAGGGGGTGCATATGTCATTATGGGTGAGGTGTAATCATGTTAAATTAAATATTCAGAAGAAATATACAGTCTGTACCTCAGACATCATCAGGCACATATTCACTATCAGGGTGCATCTTGTCCTCTGGGGCATCTTCTGATGACGACTGGCTGTCCATGTCGAAGTAGACAATAAATTCTTTGTTACCTCTTGACGGTTGCAGGTGAGTTGGATTTTTGGGCCTTAACTTAGGACTGCTCTTTGGGGATGGGAACTCCGCTGTGGACGGTGAAATAAGGGGTGGTGGGCCAGACGGTGATGCAGACTTGCCGCTTTGCTCAGGTTCAGGCTCCGTACCTTTGCTCGACCTTCTGTTCAACACAATTGGAGTTGATAGCAGTGGGATGCTTGAGAGATCCATAGGCAGCTCATATGCTTTGACGGTGTGCATCCGGTATGTGACCAGACTTACAGAGTATGATCTTTGAAGGTTGACTTGATGAACTACTCCATCATCGAACCAAAACCACATGTCACCCATCTTTTTAAATCCAATGTAGTGTGCACGCACCGATCTATCTCTGGTCTTGTAGGTTGGCAACCTTCCCACATATTGCATAAAAGAGTCCAGTACATAGTCTGTCTGCAATTGCAAATGTTACATTAGGGCTATTGGGCAACAAGCATATGTTAGAATGAATAATGTACAGACTGTGTGCAATGACTGAATTCAAATATTCCGCCAATATATTCAACAGAAATATTCACATGGAATATATGTCACAAATATTCAAGCCATATATTCAGGCCAAATATTCTGCTGAAATATACACTGCAAATATTTGACTGAAATATTCACATGCCATGTTGTAACTGTTGACCTCATTGAACCTGGAGCTGCGTCTTGCACAGTGTTGGGTGACATTCCCCTAAATATTCGCCACAAATATACATTACACTTGCATGCATTATTTCCAGGTGTTCCACCAGTTCGACCTCCCCTGCTCCTACTTTGTGGAGAACCAAAAACTGAGGCAGACCATTTATGCAGCTATGTTGACTCATCATGCCTACTCTGTCACACCTGAATGAGCATTGTTAATTTGAGTATTTTCGTATATTGCATGTAATTTATGTAATGCACATGTCTGAAATGTAATGAATGAGCTCTCTTACATGAGGCACCGGTAATCTTGCAGCACTGTCTGAAATTCGTACTCTACAAGAAATGATGCCGCATCAGTGGTTTGCAGTGGCATATCCAAATGCAGCTCGTGCTCGAAGTTCTGTGTAATAGCATTACATCTGGCACAGGTCACTGTAAGGTATGAAGTTATCGTTGTCATAGAGGGCTTGCAATGGAATGTATGGCCGGCATTACCGGTGCATCGGCACCTGATAAATGTTGCAACTTGTAGCCAACATGTCGGCATGTCGGCATGATGAACCAATTACATAATGGGGTCATTGTGCCAGGTCACCAGCATGGAAGGAAATGTTGCAACTTACTTGTCTTTGTGATCATGGGTATAATTTCATTCTGTGCGATTCTCGTCAGTGGATTTTGATCGAGAATTTCCAGCAATCCTAGCACCTTGCAATGCACACACTTTGGATGATCTACAGGACAAAGTGGCTTGTATTGACAGGGTTATAAACTACTGAGACACTTGCAGTTATGTCGTATATATCAGCCAAATTTATCAGTGGTTTATTTCATAATGAATATTTACCTGATCATACTTATTTCAATGTCAAGTTTCTATGTGAAATAATCAATGACTTACCATGTTGGTTGCTTATCGATGCTCTATGTTCCTCCAGAAGGCGCCGTACCTCGGTATTGTTTGACAGGCATTGGATTAGTGACGAAAAGTAACAATATTGCCCAGAATTTATTATTCCTGACATTATGGTTCAACGTGAAAAACCACAAATCTGTCTTGGCGCGCTTCTCTAAACACGTGTAAATTTTCCATACCAAAATAAGCGCATTTGGAATATACATGCAAAATGTTCTCTATGCATTTTATGACACATTGGGCTGCTGGCATGCACCTGAGTATTTCATAAGAATATTTGCGCCAAATATACATGCTGAATATATCCATTGAATATTTCATAGGAATATTTGGCTGGAATATTTCTTGGGAATATTGTCCTAGAATATTTCTTTAGAATATTTCCACTGAATATTTCGCAGTAGTATTTAGCCAGTATGTATGTAGTAAATATATTACTGAAATATATTTCAGTGTGTGCATGAGGTACTGACGGCAGTGCCAGCATTGGCGGCATGGTGTGGTATGATGCATTCATGCTGGTATTGCCGGCCTCTTCTTATGTTCCACCTCTGGCCATGCCGGCCCTGCTGGCTTACCAATTGCTGGGACAAGGCCCCATACAGTCATATTATAAGGGTGGGCAGCATTCCCCACCTAAGCCTACAAAGTAAAGTAGCATGGAGTAAAAATACAGAGTACAAGAAAATGAAGTTTATGGAATTTAAGCTTAATGTTAGGACCTTTAATAAATACCAATGGAATTAGAATGAATGTCATTGGCTATTGATGAGATGATCTGAAAGTCAGCCATAACCTATGAAATTTGAGTTCAATTTTGCACCCAGTTTACATATAAATGGCTGTAGGTCTAATGCTCTTATTTAATTTTTCAAGATATGATGATATGAAACCTCATTTTTAGCCAAAATAGATTATCTTTTACAGTGCCCATCCACCAAAAAATGAAAAGTAATTGCCTGTGATATTCTAGTTACAGCAGCAAAACATATTAAAGCACTTGCTGTCAATAAATTAGCTTGTTCCCAAGCCCTCTGTGCAATATTATGCAATTCCTTACATTACCACCCATGTTACAGTAAAACATGTGTCTAAGGATGATATAATGTTTACAAAAGTGACAGTGCACTCTTATGTACTATTTACCCTCATCAACTTGATTCTTAATAAAATAAGAATCCACTCTTTTAACTTTGTCCAAAGAGCACCACATTTATACCTACTGACACACTAATTACACATGTACTAATCATTTCCTCCCATCTCATACCCTAACAATCTCTCAAATCTTCCATTTTTAATCTTAAAAGTACAATGGCATCTACTGATTTCTGTAGAAAATAATAGCAAATCTTATCTCTTCATCATCCTGAATATCAATTTTCATGAAAAAAATGAATAAAATAATATTCCAATTTAATTGTACATAATCTAATTAATTTGTTCTTATCATATCTTCCAATTGTTAAACCTTTGGTCACTTTATGTCTACCTCATGGAACATTAAGCATACATATATGTTCAAGTCTACTTATGCCTTCAGTACAGTTGACACTTAAATATGTGTCATTTTCTAAAATATTACTAGTGCATTTAGCACAATAGACATATAGACATTAATTTGTCTCTTCACATACCTACACAATAAACCACATGTACTTGATATTTACTTGAACATTTCTGACTTGATACTTTGTGCGTCCAATTTTTATTCCAATATGACAAAATATTCAGCAAACCATTGGTGGATCTTGGGGGCACCAGGGACATGCACCCCCAGGTCCAATTGTTTCCATTTCATGCAGTTTTGGGAAAAACATTGACTAAAATAATAGGTTGGAATTCCTGGATTTGCCACTGCAAACATATGATTTTCTGTAAAAAGTCTGTGAAACTGCACATGTTAAATTCACAGCATAACTCTTTCCACAGCAAAGAAGTGACTGGTTCACTCAATACACATTGCAAAGCAAAAGTGGTGACTCAGAAGAGAGAGGACTTGTAACTCTTTTGCAATCTCGAGGTATTTTTGTACTACCTCACATTGGACACAAAGTAGACAAAAATGCCAGTATTCATAAAATATCAACAGCAGGAAACAACACACTACACTTCCCACACCCACTGCTGTTTTTGTTTTATTGGGTATTTAGTTCCATGTATCTGTGATAAAACACCCCATGATCCTTATCAACCTTTGTAAATCTGTCTCACATCCACCCTCTTTATAAATTCACTTTATATTTATTTGGTAACCAAGTTCTCAATTCTTGGTTAAGGTAAAAGCAAATTACCCAAAAAATCTGTACCACATGATGTGGTCAAAAGGCAAATAACAACTCAAAAGTCAGCTCCACATCATAGACCATGCATTTGATAACAATTTTAATCTCCATGACCAATTTAATGCATTTTCATTTTTATTACATATTTCTTGTTTAAATATTCAGCTTAAAACTGATATCTTTTCATTTTTTAAATTGTAACATAGTTTAGTGTATGTATTTCATTTTTGTGTGCCTTGCATATGTGATCATATCTTGCACATTTTAATGTATGCATGTGACTCATAATCATGATCGCTCAATTTATTTTCTGCTGACTACAACAACTTTCTGGATAATTCAGGTCATAAACTCAACATATGAGCAGGTGCATAGGGTCAATCCATTTCCTGTTTGTTTACTTAACCCTTTTCCCACCACTGTTTGATTCTACTATACCTATGCCAATAACAGATATCTACTTTGTCCTACAGGGCCATTAGCAGGAATATCTGCATCACCCATATATGGACATGTATGTCCCAAAAGTGCAATATATATTGACATCTCAGTTGAGGCTTGCTTTGACCATAGAACTAAGCCACAGCTGTAGATCTAGATCTAAGCTGTGGCCCTAGATCTTGATGCCATAGATCTAGATCTAAGCCACAGCTGTAGATCTAGATCTAAGCCACAGCCATAGATCTAGATCTAAGCCATGGCCCACTTTTGCTAAAGTGAAGAAAGTAGTTGTAAGGTTGGTGAGAGGACTGAAAATATTGTGTCTAAAAATATCCTATACTTTACCATGATCATGCACACAGTTTGTTTATGTTGCACAAGCTGCTCAGATCTGGCTTGCTGTGCAAAAACACGGAAACAGATATACTTGACTACAGCAGGAATTAGGTTAACATGAGAAAATTAGATCAGAATGGCATCTAATCCCAATGTAAGTTGTTCAAGTGACTTTAGTATGGAAATATTACTAGATAAATTAACTTTTCATGATTCAAAGGACATCATGTATGCCACAACAGGGAATAATATGTGGTTGGAGCAGCTTGAAAAATTAGCCAAAAAGTGATCAGTGCAGTTTAGACTCAGTTTATCAGTTAGTAATTGTGTCCAAGCAATAACAGGACATAAACAGTAATATACTTTGTGCACTATGGGATTACATACAATATCCCTTCAAGTAGTGAGCATTTTAGAAGATTTTACAACCAAACTGAAATACTGTTTTCAAACAATAAGTGTGAAATACCATGCTCTGAAAAGACAATATGGATGTAAAGTTGCCAAAAACAAGCAAACTGAAGAAACAGTCTTCTACTCATTGTTAGAGATGTGATCAAGTGGAAAATTAGAATCACTGAAACATCTCCTTCATGGCATGCAGCAATCATTGGACAATTATTACAAAATATCCTTTGGAAGTGACAGTGATTGGGACATATTATTCATAACCTTTTGTGAAATGGAGTGTGACAAAGAGAATAATTATATCAGTGACAGTAACATCGAATCCAGCTTCAGTGATCTTTCAGACAAATATGGTGATATTGAATCAGACAATGACGCTAATGATTCTTCTCATCACAATGTTGATGACAAAGTACATGATATAAAAGCAAATCCTTCAAAGTGGACAGACAATCTGAAAGGTGTTGATGTACCCACATTCAGGCTTCTAAGTGGACCTTCCCTTCCAGATGATTTCAGTGAAACTTCACACCCTGCAGATTACTTCAAACCTTTCTTTACAAACAATCTGATTAACACATTTGTTAATTACACTGATCAGTATGCTAGTATTCAAATTAACAAAAAGCATATCACCTTTCCAAATTACATTGACAAGGAATGGTCTCTTGATGGGTCAAACAATGTAACAACAGAAGAAATGTGGGCATATGATTATTTTGAGGCCTCCATTATTCTGTCTATAAATCTTTACATGTAATTGTGACATGTATTTTCATCTGACCCATACATGAACAATGCAGGTATTAGGGAAATATTTACTCTCAGAAGATTCACAAAAATTAGTAATTACTTCTTTGTGTCTGATAAAGCAATGGAACCACCACAGGACAGTGATCAGTTTGACAAAATGTTTAAGGTATGTCCTGTCATACAAGAAATGAATAAGCTTTTCCTTAAGTACTACAAGCATTCTGGCCATCAAGTTATTGATGAACCTTGCATAAAAATGGCTTCTTGTGATGTAGTTCACCAATATTGCCCAGCCACACCTGGGGCAAGATTTGCATGTAAAGTATGGTCTCGATGTAACAGCAACTCACCTCAAAAAGTATATCTTCTCCAATTTATTCCCTACCAAGGGAAAAAACACACAAAAGTATCTAAACATGGCTTGCATTTTGATGTTGTTAATTCTCTCACAAAATCTTTGATGGATACAGATGTAAGGCTGTATACAGACAATGCATACAGCTCAGTAAAATTGTTAACATTTCTCCAGAAGCATTCAGTCTTCTGTACTGGTGCTATAAGATCCAACACCATAGGTTTACATCCTTATGTGAAAACCACACCAAAGAAAAGGATCCAAGAGGTTCTCATAAAATTTTCCAGGATAAAAATTATACCTTATATATAATTATACATTATACCTTTTTTTGGCATAACTAGAGAGAATGTGCATACACAGGTCTTAACCTCACATTTCCCCACTAATTCTTACATGAACAGCAGATAGTCTTCACATAGGAGGGAGTCCTATAGAAATCAATAAATTCAACTGCCCTTCTGATCCTCAATTTTTTCAATCACTTTAAATAGTACACCAGACTGTGTATTGAAATAAATGCATCTTTTAACTGTTAAACCAATAGCTGGATGTCCTCTAATAGAGAGGATGCCCATCCTACAAGCATATCAGTGTAACCTCTAGCTGCATCATCCTGTTGGAATAACAAGAAGGGTGGTGGGTTTAGACTGCATTTTGAAAGGGATTTGGTGCCAACCAGTGCTGGTGGGGGACCCAGGCTCCTTGTCCAGGGCCTTGCAGACACTTGGCTCATCATCATCTTCTCAAGTACTCTGGGAATCCTCTTCTTCTCTGGAAGATCCTCTTGGTCATCCTGATTGATTCCACTGGTTCATCAGACTGGTTGCTATTCTCTGGTTCTTGGGGAAGAGGAAGGGGCTCATCTTCCAGAATCCTTGTTTTCAAAGGCAGGAGCATATTCCTATGAAGTAACTTGATCTTCCCAGTTTCATCTTCCTTTCTGACTCTGAAAAGAAGAGGACTGCTGTGGCAGGATTCTATGGCTTCATAAATCTGGTTCTCTCATCTATCTTGGATCTTGTGTTTTCCTTTAAATCCAAATATCTTTAACAGAAACAGATCACCTGGTTCTCATTTAGAACATCTGACTTTTTTTGTCATAATATTTCTTGGCTTTATTGGGCTGTTTCACCACTGCCAACTTGTGAGACCATTGCAGTCTTCTTTCCAAGTCTTGGGTGTACTTAGAACTGAGCACTGCTGGGCCATGCAATAAGTAGAATGTAGTTTAGATGTGCACAAACTTATATTTATACATACATGTATAGATGTTTTTGTCAATATCCATTGACAACATGAGATATTGAACACATTTTAATCATGATTTAAAAAAAAAGATTTTTTTCAAATTCACTGTGACCTGGTTTTCTTCAATAGAATGCATAACCATGTAACATACAGTATGTGTACATAATCTAACACTACTTACCTCCATTCATGCATTCTAATTTAATCATAAAATACATTAATTACTACAATTGTCGAAATAAACAAGGCAAGTCATGCCAGTTGATCTTCAAAAATGGCAGATGGCAGTAACTCTTCAGGAGTCAGAATTGGTGTGTGTTGCTCATTATCTATCATGGTACTTGGTTATTTACATGGTGATTCTGATGCACATGTTTGTCTGTTCACACATTTCTGATGTGCTGTTATCAGTTCTGATGACTTGCATGTTGCACTGTGTGGTCACTGAATTCTGATTGTATTGAAAACAATAACATAAATACTGACATGGTGAGTATCCAACAATTCTGAATTTGCACTTGTGTCCTGGTGGGAATTCTGACTGAGTAAAATCAACCAATTCTGATTTTACCAAAATTACTACCCATAGCTTACAATCCCACTTAGGGTGGTGAAATCAAAACATCACACAGTGACACAACCTACAATGATGACAACATAAGTACAAGAAATGAGGGTACATCAATGGTCAAAGAAATTACAGAAAAAAGAGACTTTGATCAATTACATGCCAAATGCAAAATTATAGTTCCACAGAGACAGAGAGGTGGCAATGACAAAACAGTACTGATAGCAAGTGGCATGGTAGCAAAGGAAATGACAGCACCTAATATGGCTACTTTTTTAAATCAAAAGACTGATCAGAATAGTGCTCATGCTGTGGTTGAAATTCTGCCATCCAGCTCCCAAATAAAAAAATGAAGACGGTAAAAATTTGATGTGATAAAATAAACATGTACATATTGTGTACAGGAGAAAAAGCAATTTTGCTTTCATTGATGAATTTAAAGGATTAAAATAATTTTGTATTTCTTTCAGTTGTTACCAAGTGGCCACACCTTTAGTGAGAGCCAAAACCAATCCTGATAATGATCTTGTTGTGTGGTGTTTGAAGAATCAAGACAGACAGCTGAGCATCATAAGTAATACATATGTTTGGGAAAAGTAACCTATGTGTGCATACAGTTTCCATTTAAAGTGGACAGTGAATTCTGACCAATCTTCCTCCTTTTAGACAAGTTCATGTGTAGGTGACATCTTCGAGGCAATTCTCTATCAGATTAAATTAGATGGACTTGAAGACTGTACACACAAGGACTTAAGAGATTATTTTATTGACTATGGTGAAAAGAATTCTGAGGAGTTGCAGTTCACTATAAATATAATTTTATCTCAACACATTGCCTAAAATTTCATGGTACCTTCAAAATGTAAGTTAAGGCAAAATTTTGAAAAATTTCATTATGCTTTCAGAATAAATTGTTGTACAATTTCAGGATGCATGAATTGAACATGGATTCATTTGTAAAAACGATGAACAATTTAGAAACAAGTAGTTTGGATGTGATGCTATTTGTTTTGTGCTGTATGTTCCACTTTTAAATTGTGGTACTCTTCCAAAATAAATTGTAGAAATCACATGACTATGATCTGAATGACTTTCATGTTTACTTTGTAATGTTCAGAGCCACACCTTGAATTAAATACCACATGGCAATTCCTCTTCCAGAGGAAACAAAAGCATTTATTCAGCATCAAGTGCAATCCTCAATTGTACAGCAACTGTCACAAAGTGTGGAAGTACATGGTGAACTGACAAACGTCTCAACCATGGATAGTGATGAGACATCAGATGAAGGCAACTTAAATTCACCTGATGCAATGGAAATTCCCATGGACAAGAAGGTGGAAAAGAATTACTTGTTAGTATGTATTTAATTTTAGAGGATTGCTATGTTGGCTGGACATTTGTTGGGGGATTTTGTGAAATGTGATGAAAAATATGTAGTGTGTTAAGAATTTAAGTACACACACTTAAATATGTTATTAATTTCACAGATGTATCCTTCAAAGTTGCTGGATTACTGACACAAAATCAGAGTGATAAAGATACTGACAGACTGGACTACAATCTTTCCATAATCAGCAAAGACACATTTCTGGTATTGTGGCATTAAAGATAAAATACACGTAGTTTCAAATGCTTTTAAATTTTGACTGATCATCCATTTCTGACCAACAATCACCAATGTGTGTTTACATGTGTACTTGCAGCCCAGAGAATGTTCAATTCTTCTGAAACTGATATTCTGTTGGTGTTTGCTCCAGAAACTGATGTTAAGGTGCAATTAGAGTGTAAATCCAGTTGGATGGGAAAACCAATTCATCGGGAGTGTAAAGGACCATCTGGAGTAGATGTAAGACAATTTTGCATTGTTGGGTCAGTAGCTTCTTTTGCAATGGCAAGAGAATGTCATCTTGGGAGATCTGTTAGAGAGCCAGTTACTAAAATTATTAGAAGTCTGGAAGTAGGTTCTCCTTTGGAAAACATTTTGTCTAGGCTTAAGACTGTTTGTGGAAATGTACTTTCTTTTAATGAATTGATGAAAAAGTTTTTGAATGTGTTTGCACAACCTCATGAGTCAGTGACTGATTATGTGGTTAGATTGGAGAAAGCTTTCACAACCATAAAGGATAATTATCCTCAGAAAGGTTTTACAAAGGCTTCACAAGAGAGATTCATCACAAAGGAGATTGCTGCAAGGGGAGTCACAGAAGCTGATCTTCATATGGATGATGAGCTGAAGAGCAAGTTACAGCAAGGGACTGAATCCAAGCCCTCTAGAAGAATAAATAGAAAGGATTGTACTCCTATTCCAGATTTACAAAGCTATCAAGACATCAAACCAAACAGCACTAACAATGGCACAAGCTGTCTGGCATCACTTTTTCAGCAAGTATGGATTCCCAGAAAAGATTGTGACAAAGGAACACAGTTTGAAGGAAAGTTGTTCACATAACTGTGTTACCAAACTGAGGACTACCAGCTATCATCCTCAAAGCAATGGAAATTGTGAGAGATTCAACTCAACACTAATCAATATGATCAGAACACTGGAGCAGGAACATAAGTTTAAGTGGACCAAGCATCTCAATGCTCTCTGTTCAGCTTATAACAGCACAATCCACAACTCTACAGGCTTCTTCCCCTTTTGGTTGATGATGGGAAGAAAACCAAGGTTAGCTGTTGACTTGAACATGGGGATGAATCCACCAAAGCATGTTTGCAAACATTTCAGTCTGAATTTGATGATCTACCTACAAGGTGTATAATTTACATGGAGCTAAAAACTTACATAGAGAGGAACATGCACCCCCTCTGGGTCCAAATTCTTTCACTTTCATACAGATTTTGGAAACAATTTGGCCAAATAATAGGTTGGCACCCCCACCTTGGAGGTTGGTGCCCCCACCCCCTGTCTGGGAAATCCTGGATCTGCCACTGAATTAATAGCCTCATTAACAAAAAGATAATACATGGTACTTAGATAAAAATATCTGTAAATAGGAGAGTATTCAACTTTATGTCACTTGATGTCTATGTTGAATAAGCAGATGGGGGCATACAGTGGCTGAATGCAGGTCTGTTTTGCTTAATTCGAAGTCATTCATTGGCAAGATTTAGATGGAAATTCAGACTAAATTAAGGGCTCTAATTGAAAGTTTTGAAGAAACTTCAAATTAGAAATGGCTTCAAATTAATGCTTTGAGATACAGGGAAATTCAAATTATTTCTTTGACTTGTGGTTTCTTTGATTTAATTCTTTGAATTAGACTTTGACCTACTTGGAATTAAGAAATAGTGTCCTTTCATGTAGTTTGTTGGTTTTACTGTATTGACTCTCATGGCACTATACTGTATGTATGTACCTGCATAAAGGCTTGTTATCTTGACTATCAAGACAGGTAAAGCCATTTTAAATGAATGGATGTTGTTCAATGCTGCAGAGCTCTTACCTGCCAGTGGCCCCTTACCTTGGCCAAAACACTGTGAGTTTACAATGTGTTGGCCAAGATAAGCAATTCATTGAACTGATAGACTGACTTTCCCAGTATAATGCCCCAGGAAGGCAAAGCCCCTATCCCCCCATGATACCCACCTATTGCAGTGCCTTCTTCCTTCTTGCCTTTTCATACTGAACATCTACCTGGGCCTTAAATACTTGCTTTTGTATCTAGAGTTTAGCAGCCTCAAGATTTGAAATATGTTGTGGCTGTGACTGTTTGTATTGTTGGATCCCAAGATCTATTTCATATATTTGAACACAGAGTTGATCAATGTGCCTTTTAAGAGTTACTTGTGACATACATCCACTCTCAGCCAATCTTTAAAGGAAAGAAAGTGACAAATGTGTCAAAACTGACAGTTGGCATCCCTTTGATGTGCTTGTAATTGGGTCAAATGAAGATCCAGGACATTGCAAGGGTTGAGAATACCATCCCAGTTGCTTTGATGTCTTTACCTGCCTTTACCTGTCACAAGAGTCACAAGAACAAGATTAACAACTAAATTGCTTAAATTTGTTTTTTATTAAATTCACTCTATCCCATAGACTTAAATTGTCACTCTCATACAGTGAGAATGTTGCTGCAGTATCACTTACTTGCCCCACTTGAAAAAAGCTAGACCTCTAACACTCTGTTGTGTT
>JBCAUG010716669.1:0-12863 GCA_038406175.1 Haplosyllis leylae | reverse complement strand
TTTAAATACTAATTTCTTTTTGGGTGTGAAAAAAATTGCGAAATTTCACAAAGTGACATTTTGACCCCCCCACCCCCCAACCCCCTTAACCCTGGGACCCCTTCAACCCGCAAATATTATCAAGTGTGCACACTGTTCGAAAGACGCGCCGCCAAGACCTTGGCTGCTTCATAGTATTTGTTATCTTAACGGTAGCTTTTACTCTTTAATACTCTTCATTTAATAGAAGTATGTTCTACTTTAGAGAAGGGTGTTATTGTTTATTCCAGACAACAGGTGCCACACTACAAGGACACAAGAGGTTACAGATGAACATCTACATTGAGCCCTGGTCCTTGTTTCCGTAAGTAATACGTCTCTAGACTACACTTTGTTGGATCTACACAGTAATTATGTTTCAGTTGATTTGGAATACATACGAACGCATACACAATTCTCATCGGTGACAGATCTGAGATCTGAGTAAGTGAGGATTTTGTTTCCACTCGCATAAATGTTTTTGTTGACGATTTTTCAGTGACACAAATGCTACAATATTCCAAAATGGGTTCATATTTCCAATTTTTTGGATCAATGAGGTTAGTAGAATATAATAGAGTTCATCCTAGTTTAAATTTGGAAAGTATATCAAGTCTATGGGAGAAGGCAGTGCTCAATTTGATTTAAATCAAGTGGCAACCCTTGTTCAATTACATATTTGAGTCATCAAGTTATGAACTTCCACAAACTTTCAACTACTTTGTTGTGACTTTAACATGTGTTAAAATGCGTACAACTTCCGGAAGTAAAAAACGGGTACAGTCACAAAAGAAATGCGAAAAGCAGCAATATTTTCATTAACATGTATGGTATAAACAGTACTCTGGTTATTGTAGTATTTAGGGGAAAATTGAAAACAATTTCAGATTTTTATGATCATGCCTAATATATCCATTTTGGACTTTTGCTAGAGTTCAGTGATCACAAATGAAGATGCAGACGAGTACATAAGTGGTGTCATTGAGCCCTTACAGTTGTTAGAGATCTTACCATTCATTATCCTTGGGCTCGGAGGTCTTCTCTTACTTTCCCCACTCATCGCTGCTGGAGTCATTTACAAAAGACACAAGAATGTAAAATAACTCAGTGATGGGGTTTCGAACCTGTCAGATCAGTCAGATTATTTATGAATCATCACACTTTTAAATTTTACAGTTGACAAAATTGCTAATCATGAAGAACTAGAATGAGTAGCGAGTCCAGTAGAGACAGCGGGGATTTTTGAAGGCAGAAATATTTAAGTATTCTGCAAACTTGTTCACTGAGTTCCCTGAATTCATCTACAAAAATATTCACCATAAAAAGAAAAATTTAAAACTACAACCTCTTGCTAAAGAGATGAAGGTGGTACTACTCAAGCAATAAGATGCAAATAACAGAGATCTTTGAATTGACCCTCATTCATGCTTCAGTAGAGGGAAGTAGGAAAACCATTTGATTGAAATAGCTCTATGCGTATATTGAAGAAAGATATGCCAAATGAAGATATTAAAAAATTAAAAGTAAAATTAGACATAAGTATCGTGGTGCAACAACATGCAGTTCTTGAGAAGATCGAAGCTGACAATGACCCCTTGGACTACTCCCAGGATCCGCCACTGATACAAACGTGTATAATAACTGAATACATTGACAGATCTATGGAGCACCAGGGATGTACTTCTCCACCCCGGGCCAATATTACTTCATGTCCATACAATTTCCAGGAAAAATTGGTCAAATAGTAGGTCGGCGACCACTTAGGGGTTCGCGACTCCTCTGGGAAATCCTGAATCCGCCAATAGTATATGGACAATTGGTTGTAAAACAGCAGTACAAATGTAAAATGTACCTTTTTTTCTTTCCCCGTACTCTATGTAGACACAGCCTTGTAAAAAGCGAAGACAGACCAGACATGTAGATATAAGTTAATAAATAATATGACATCAGTAGTGAACATATTTTTCCTCAGCTGTGAATATGATCTATTGAATAGACAAGTCATTTTAAGCCCTTTCGAAATTCTGGCCATGTTGCAACATGTTTTCTAATGACAAAGCAATTGTTGTGTTCCTTTTGAGTTTTCTGTCATCAATACATTTTCATGAAAAAATAAACAAATCAGGGTCGATAGTATTTGCATTTTATCTGGAAGCAGCTGGGACATGTAGGAATTTCATTTGTCTGACGACGAAAGATTTTTTTGTGGCACGTTTAGGAAGATAAATTGAAATTTATTTTTAAACTTCGTTTGTTTCTGCAAAAACGATAATTGTTCTCACCTCGGTGAACGTGCAATTTCGTATTGAAAATAAATATCGTTTTGTTACTTTGTTAAAATTGTAGTGATATTTTTCTGTTAATTACTGACCACGTACGTAGTATGAGTCAAGGTAATGTTTTAATGGGTGTCTGTATTCTGTTTGGGGAGGAGGGATCAGTGCATTTTGGACCTGCTCTCTGGAACAGGACTGTTGACCTGCTTCTCAATTCCTCTGGAACCATGAGCTGTTGACCTATCCCCCATGCATGAACTGTTGACCTGCCCCTCCCCTCACTGGAACCATGAACTGTTGACCTGCCCCCCCCCCACTGTCTAGGGCTAGTGTGGAATGATCATAGGCATGGGGAGCATGGTTGGTATTGCCTGGTAATGTTAATGGGAGGCTGTCTTGTTCATAGACATATTCAAAGATATTTTCTGATTGTTCATCAACTGTAGATTAAAGTCATTTTTAGACTACTGAATAGATAGAAAAGGTTTTGTCATTTTACATTAAAAGGCTTTGACCTTACAGTAACCTTGACCTTTGAGCAAGTTTCAGTGTACTAAAATTGTGTCAATTATAAGATTTTATTCATTATAAATGATCTTGTAACTCAAATTTGAAAAAAAGATATTGTTAAAGTGTATGTGTATACTAAAAATATAATCACGGCATTCGCCATTTAATAGTTATAGTTTGAACAGGGACAGAGACAGACCAAAACGCACACATAGAAGACTGAAATAATTACCTACCCACACTCTGATGGTAAAAATGTTTCAAGATAATGATGCTAATTGTTTGAACAGTCACATAACTCACATATCAGTGTTTAAGTATCGAACAGCACGAAAAAATGAGTAATTCTTGTGCGTGTCGCGAATGAATTCATGTAAACAAACGATTGAACAACAATAAAAAGAGAGAAATTAGCAACAGGTGGTGTGCGCTCAGCTGCACCTATGAATTTATTTCAGAGAAAGTCATCAATACAGACAATTTTCCTTTTCAAACATATTTCCAAAGTGTTGTGTGAATATTGGAAGAACAATTAAAAAATGAATATCCGATAGCAAACACACGGAAGAAATACTTTATGAGAATATACTTGGATTTTCATAGGGAGGAACAGGTTAATTTCCGGCCACATAATTTCAAGAAATTAGCAGAACAAAAGTGCCATTGAACTTCAACACGTGAATTTCTGCCAAATCTGACCATAGATATCTTTTCAGGCAAAAAATACGAATTGTTTAAAGAAAAATGGCAGAAACAGGACCGTTTACTGCAGAAAAAGATCCACAGGACACCAGGGAGGATGATCCACTGTCGGAGAACGATGAACCAACGTTCAAGGAAAAACTCAAAGACGCGTACCAATGCTTAACTCGATTCTGCCACATGTTTTCCTCCTTGCTGAAAGCATTTATCACTCGGATAATATTCACTTTACATTTCCTACTTGCATACTGGGTGGTGATTGCTCAAGTGAAGTGGAAGTTTGGATTCTGGTTTTTGCCACTTGGACTATTTGGATTACTACTGGAAAGCATTATCACCTTCTACATACGAAAAGGAGTCGAGTACAGATGGTATTGTATAATTTTAGTCTTTTCATAATTCCACTGAGCTCATTTCACTCAATTTAGTTCGGCAGCGTAATGTCCCTTCTCTTTAGTTTTCGAGAGGTGCCCATTAAAATCATGAGTCTGAAAACACAGTAAAAAAGAGATATATCTAGACCCTATATCTACATACCTTACCTGACAGACAAAATTATGTGCACATATCTGACCGTGTTTTTTGTATGTTTTGATACTGAACAGTTCTATCTGTTATGCTGACAGGTTGCTTTTAGCTTTAAGGGTTTCTATCTGACTCCATCTGCAATCAAATCACAAACAAATTGAACCATCGCAACACAGTGATTTCCCAGAAAGATACTTACAACCCGCAAGAGAACATTTTTCTGCATTGCTAAGGGGAATGCAGTGGAATATTTTCCGTACAGAATTCGGTTTCCAATAGTACTTGTCTCTTCAGTCCCGGTAAAATGGTTGGGCAACTACAACAATTGGTTCCATTAAGCTGCCACATCCCTATTTACAGTGTAATAAATCTGACGTAGAATGTTTCAAACGTGCAATGGAGTTTTGCATAGAAATGATACAGTTTGATTTATACTGATAATGGATGTTATTTTGAGGTTATGGCAGAAGGGATTTATGATATTGTGATTAACGTTTTGACAAAGGTTAAAAATGACGAAATAGCTTCCTCCTCAAGTAGTGTGTGAAGGCAGTTGTGGTTTCAAATTTTTGGAAGCAATACCACAAGTGTAAATAGATCAATTTCAAGAGTAGCATTGACACTTAACTGATAAATTGATACCTTGCCTTTTAAGGCAACATCGAGTACTTTTCCTTAAAAGTTCACATTTCTTCATCAGGGTCGGTGGATACCCTGATCAACTGCTATAATAATGATTGATCTTCCCATTATTACTAAAGACCACAATCTAAAATAACTATTTTCAACCATTATTTTACTATGGAATATGGTACGGGAATAATTTGAATATCCGTTAAACCGGTTGCTTATATCATTATCCATCGTAACCTTGTCGTAGAAATTAAATAGTCTCACTTTGGGCTTCGAAAGCGATGGCAGTTCCATTTCAATGCAACCGGCGTAATTGATAAGTTTGGATAGATTAATGAAAGAAAATTATATGATTTACATTGAATTTCTGACAGCATTTGCCACCTGTGGCAGATGAATCATAATTATCTCACTACACCTTTATATTCCATTCAAATATTTATGCAAAAAGAAATGTGACGTTAGGTAATTTATTTTTCACCCAACCCACACGAACATAAATCTATCCACAGTGTGCGGCAGATAGACATTCTAACCGTCTGAGTTTATCCGGGTGGGTTGAAAAATACTTTTTGTTTTTACAGCAAGAGACATCCACAAAAAGTATTTTGGGTTTAGAAACTGACCACAGAATTACAGGTGCTAATTTATTCAAAAAGATAACACTAAAATAAATTTGTTGGTTTTGTAGTTGTCTGATATCAGGAAGTGCGTGGTTTCAATTGCCATTACTGCGACATGGTCGTAGCTTCTCTCCAGTATTGAGGTTTCAAAAGACAATTTTAATTCTACAAAACATTTGAATTTTGGAACTTCTGGAATTAAATTAATTTGTATAGGTCTATTCCAAAAAAAAAATCAGTGTTAATTTCTTAATAAAATAATATTCCTTTGGGTCGGTCATGTGATGGCATTAGATCCTTTATTTAAAACAGCAGTAGAAAATGAATTCTACAATTCATTTATGTAAAGACTTTTTAAAAAATAAATTTGGAGGACACAAGTCCTTTTCTGGGCCTCTGATACTCCTTTTTTGGATTTCTGGTCATATCTGTCCCTGTTTCAAAGCCAGGATGGATCACTTGCATGCTTTTTCACCGGTGTGGTCCCCAGATTCACCTCTGGTGTGACACCTGCTGAGTGTTTGAAGGTTAGCATGGCAGCCAAGCCTTTTAGATCCATGTACTTGCAGATCATGTGTCCACAAGAATTGGTGGGGGTTTGAACACACTACTGTCCGTGCAGCATTTAGGGAAAAGTCAAACGAACAAAAACTGTCCACCCAACACAAAAGAATGAGATGTTGTGTGGTCTCTGTAGAATTCTATTTTTTGCATGTTGAAAGGATGGACAATATGGAAATGATCGACAAAAAACCATCAATAAAACAAACGAATAATAATCGTGCTTCGACCAGATGATTGAATAGTGGGTCAATAAGCAAAGGAACCGTTCTGGCGAATTCATGTTGTATCATATTTGTATTTTAGAAGCATTACAATGCCTAACAGAGAAACTACGTGAATCTGTCACCATTCAGTGTTTGTGAATTGTGTAGTATATGTGTAGGAGTAGTGACGAATTTAATAAACATCTGTACGCCTATATTTTCCAGGTCACCAGTGACCTATGTATTGCAAGTAGCATTCCAACAGAGCTACTGATAACATCACAATAGAAATATATACACAGAAATATAAACATTGATTCTGATAAACCAAAATGATTGAAGAAAAAAGTGCTACAGGGTTTCGGTTTAAAAAAATATCGCCAACAAACCTTAGGTAACAGAAAGAGAAACCTTCCTAGTAAGAAAATATAACAATGTTTGAATTGCATTTTTACATTACTTATGGCTTTTCACTCAAATCTAAGTTGTGGTCCGAAACTCTTTTGCTGCTTTTCTTCATGTTTACCTTTGTTGTTCAGAATTATTTTTTGTGAGTGGCAATGCAGTAAGGGGTTCCATTTAAATATAATCTGTGTCTATTGTCTTTGGTCTCTGACAAAATAAGATGGTACCATGGTCAGAGAATCGTACATTCCGACCAAGTCTAACCAAATGACTATGTTCCAGATATAATTTTCCAAACACTGACCAACTGTTTCCGGGACAACTATAAACTTTCTCTGAAACTTTCTTTATAGACCAAAAGTGTTGAAAATTTCGGAAAAGTTACATAGCTTCTGCTAATAATTACAAATGGCCAATTTGCAAAGAACTGCAAATCAAAGTGACTTATTTTAACAAAAAATAAAATTTAGCATAGAATTTAAAAGTTTTGACTTCCTTCACTTTTTTATGGTAGTTATAAATAAAATTGATTGAAAGCGTCCATTAACCTGATTTGCCCTAATTTTCTGGCAAGAAGAAATAATTTCATGAGGCATTTAACATTGCGGTTTCACCTTGCTTGGTTAAATCATACAGAGATAACTTACTAAGAATCTCCAGACCACATAGCCTTGCGGACAGATCAGGATAACATAGACATAATGTTAATCGAATGAAGCTGTACAGAAAGAGATGAAGCTGGAACCTAACACATCCAGAGTCGCACTCACTCGTCCATTTAACAGATTACAAATCCATCCGACTATCCGACTAAATAATCTGATGTAAATTACTTTGTATACAAAGTCAGCAATTAAAGCGTGATAGTTGCAATAAAATGGATTGATTCCCTTTGTTCTGTCTAATTGATAAAACACAGCAAATGCGATTTGATTGACTTTAATGTGTGAGGTAGACGATTGGGAATCGATGGATTGAATAAAACTCTGGGCGTGGTAAGGATCAGCAACTGGACTGCAATAGGCTCTGGTAGATAGCGCCCTGAACGTGAAATGATGAAGGAAATAGACCTAATTGCATCGTGTCATTAGGGCAATTTCAGTCGAGTGGAATTATTGCGCTGATAACAGAGGTTAAGCAGATACGAAGTCGATAAAAGTTTAATAAAGCGAAAACGTTCGTCAGATACTGAAAGGACTTGGTGAACTGGATCTCGCAATTAAACTCAACTCACCGAGGAAAACGAAAAGTAGCAAGACGGAAGAGGGCTTAAATCGAAAGGTGATTGGAAGAAAAACAAACAGAGGAACTACAAGCTAAAGAAAACAAGTAAATATTGAGCTTAAATTAAATAAAGCCCTATTGAAACCGTAGTGCTCGAGCTTCAAGAAAGACTTGAACAATTGAACAATGCAGCGGTTAAAGAAGTGTAAGTGTGGTTCCGTCCTGACCGCGCTCTTCACTCGTATCGTTTTCACCCTGCATTGTCTCGTCGCTTTCTATCTGATCTTGACGAGGCTGACTGGGCGCTGGACTCACTACTACTGGTTCCTCCTGGCAGGTCTCGCTGGACTCTTCATCGAAACCATTGTGACTCTATACGTGAGAAAAGGAGCCGAGTACAAATGGTAAGTTTAGCCTCGAAGTTAATTGTCGATCTGCGTGAAGAGTCCTGTGGCAGTAAAATGTATTTTGCATGAAAATTCGTGTCACTTTGTAGGCAAATTAAAATGTTGTGCTCTTTTTCAAGTTGTAAACTAAAACCAATAATCGATGAAACTTCAGAAGTATTTTTCAGTTTGTAGAAAGAATTTTATTGTTTTGGAAAAGACGAATGTTGTTCATCCACTGTGTATGCAAGACAAATTACTCCTTTGGAATTTATCTGGTGTCTTGGTGCCTTGAGAGTATCAAGTTGTAGATACAGATATATCTGAATGGATAGGGGTTACGTTATTCTTTTTCTCAGAGGAACATGATTTAGATCTACTGCAACACAGTTTTCCAGAGGAAATAAACAGTTTATATTAGCTGTAAAAAGATCCACATTGATTGGCACGAAGGAAATTGAATTCGAACTTTCAAACAAGAAAGGGCAATAGACAGCGCAAAGCGATTTTCTTTCATTTCAAGTGTTGGTATGGGTCTTTGTCCAAATATTGTTTTTTGTTGATACTCGTATGTCAACTGATTGTCTTGGTGGTAGGTTTGTTGAGAACAAAAACTGCCAGTCTAACTCTGCCGAAAATAACAAGATACCACAAGTAATAACTAAACAAGCTTGACAACACGCTGCCGGAAGAATTTCCAATTATGACTATTTTGTAAATAGGTTTATAATGGTTGTTTATGAAAAAACAAATGTCGTTCTTTGGACACCAAATTTTGACTAAACTGAAAACAATTTTCTCGCAGACAACCATTGCAACACTATTAACAATTCAGTCAGAATTGAATATTCTTCCATCAGGGTGAGCAAACGTAATGAACAGCCCGGTTGTATTGTTTAATGGTAAATTGTTACCAGACAGAATGCTCACAGGAGCAGTCGCCAAGGTGAAAACTTGGCCTTTTTCATTTTTGCAGCAGAATTTACTTTGAACCGGTACGGTATCTGAGTCAGTGAAATCGCCTCCAGATGGTTCGTTCCAATTCATATTTTGGCTGTGTCAGTGACAAAAAATGATGCAGCAGTGTGAAAGAACCTCAAGGCTTTGTTCACACAAACCGACGATATTCTCATCGGTATTATTTTGTATAAGAGTTTAGAATTAGGTACAAATAAATCCAGCACCCAATTAGGCTGATAAACAGACAGAAATTAAAATCAATTAACGGCGAGATTATGGGTGTGTTTAGCGTTATGCGTGAACAGAACCCAAGTCAAAAGGTTATTATGACTTCTCCACCGGACGGTAGGAGCCAAAATGTCTCAAAATATTAATATCTTTGTTCAATTATATCTTTTCTAATTAGATCTACCTTCAGTTTCAAAAGTTTCCATGTTACATTGTAACAAAAGATGGTTCTTACCACACATGAGCAGTAAAGTACCAATCAATAGGCTTGACTTCAGTTCTAGCTGAATGGTCTCTTTAACTTAACACCACTGAAGCCACTTGTATACAGGAATATTTGTAGGTTTTGGGCCGAAGTGACATCATATGTATACTTTTGGTCGTGTGACTCGTGGATTGCAGTTAATTCCAGTCATATTGTGGGTAACTACTAGTTTAAACGCAAAAGTGCACCCCAGTGCGACACATCCTGTGATCTATGACATACGAAGGACACATTTCTCGTATAGATTTCATTGTAAACAATGAGTAGGTGAGCTCTAAACGCAACAGAGCTCCTCCAAAACATGGGTCCGCACTATCTATCAGCAACGCATCCACTTATATTAATGGTCATGTGTAATCATCGGGATGATTCCCCTGTTTATTTAGCGTCGTATTAACCGGGTTGAAATCCCTCGATTCCTTGTGTAAGTGACAATTTGTGTACAATCATTGTGTGCACTTGTACCCTTGGGGTTGGAGTATCATTGCTGTCTAGAGTTAGTAACATCAAGTGCACCTCCCTGAGAGGGTTCTGTGCTATGCATGGAAACGGATGTCCGTAGAGTTTGTAAATGAGTTTACTCTGGAATTTATGGTCAGTCGGTCAAAAACCGTATCGCTTTCATTTCAGGAAAAGTATTTCAATACAGATTCTTTGAAATCATTTTCTGGGTAATGGTAGTCCACGGCCAACCACATTGCGATGATACACGATTGGAGAATTCTATTCACCCCCGCGAGACATTAAGAAAAATGATTAGAAGCTGATGAGATCTGATTTTCTTTTTGTGCAAAATAACTCAACTGTATTTTTGATGTATTGGGATATGTCTGCTCTATTCATGAAGTCTCATTAATGTTCAAAACCTACATCATTAACCAACACAGTCAACTGTAATCTACAAACTTTCCCCTTATGACACTTATCGGGCCGAGAGGAAGGTATTTCCACTTGTTCATAACCAAAGTAAAAGTTCTCCATTAGAAGTTCCGTAGGGAGAGGGGTGTTCTGAGGGAAAAACACCCTCCAGAATCGAAATACCAAATACAGTGAGACCAAATACGAGACCAAATACAGTCTCGTAAATTGTTAACTTGTTCACAGCAAGCTTAGTTATTAAGTTGGGTTGGGGGTGAGAAAATTGAAAGAGGATATCTTAACACTTTTTATGACAAGTAGGCCCACTTCATCCTGCCACTATTAGTAGATATTAATTCATACAAAATACCAGCCAGTTGGGGATATTATTTTAGGTTGACATTTTCTTTTACTCGTCGTGTCAAATATCAGTTATTCTGCAACACGTTTTTCTCCTGACACAATTTGTTAGAATGAACCTCTTTAATCGGATTAGCTTTGGCAGAACCAAACATATCGTTCGCCAAACCGGAATTGACGGATAATTTACAGGCCAAATTGAAATGGGAAATTTCTCATAGTGACAGATGAGATAATATTTCTGCAAATAATGTTATTACCAATATTACAAACATTCCAGCAAATAATATTATGACCAGTTTTACATTACGGTATTTGTTTAACCCAAAATAGTTATTGCGTCGGCTGACAGAAAACAAATCATTGTTGACCTGTTTGATGTACTATGAAAAAACTGTGTTACTTTTGTCGCCACAGCGCACGAATCTTGTTACATACCGATAAATCTGAGTTTTAGTTAGGTTTCTGTGTCATGTATAGCTTAAGTTGTCACCATGCTACCGAAGTCATTCAAAATTCAACAGTGGGGATTCCTTTCCTCCCCTGAATGGACAGAATCTCTGATTTCTTTACCTCACTTGGTTCTCTGTTCTCAAACTAGCAACTTACTACCTCTTGCATTCGGAAGAAAATATATTTACAAATATACAAATGAAAATTTAAGCACAGCTTATTCTTAGTTAACTTAAATTTAACAAAAGAACATTGAAGATTACATTCTAAAATATATATCCAGTATGATCACTTTGTAAGTGTAAGGAATTTGTCACCATTAATGACTAGAGGGAAACACAGTGAACCGGTCAGGTAGTGGATCCTTTAAATATTAAAATTGCATCAAAAGTGTGACAATGTCCCAAAGGGACATGTGCCTTAACTTGGCATTGCTTGTAAGTCTGAGGCTTTAAGATCCACACGTACTCAAGCTTTCTCAGTAAGGAGGGCCTTAGACTGAAACCAAAGAGGTTTTTAGTTCTATTCTCACTAGAGGTAGCATTTTGTTGCTATTTTTGTTTCTGTGGTTTTGACAAAACTTGATGAGTGACATGTAAGGCTCATCTCAGTGGTTTAATTGTTGTCAAGAACAGGATTTCAGCCTCCAAGAAAGTATATTTTAGGTTGGTGTTAGGGACATTTGAATGGAAAGTGGAAAGTGTACTGAAGCTGGAGAAAACATTTTGGAACAATGTGAGTGCATAAAGATCATCACGCATCTGATGCACATATGGTGTAGTGCGAAAAGGTCATCATACATAAGCTTAGCGTTTAAGCTCTGAGTACGTCAGCTGTGTTGTGCAAAGAACGTGTGCATACGATTAATCTATTCGTACGTCATTCTCAGATGTACAGAGATGCTTATTTTAAATATTCTCTTTCAAATGAAATTACTTTTGATGCATGTCTCGTGCATTTCATAGTTTGGGTAGTCTTTGTATTTTACTCACAGAACTATTGTTTGAACAATGGTCATTAGAATTTTAAACATGTTATGGTTCAAAATAGAGAAGTGCTACTTTTTAATTTTGCATTCAATTTGATAAAATAAAAGTACTTTACTTAATTTCTTGGTGGAACTCTATTTTCCTACAGGAAAATATTATTAAATAGTGTAGTATTCAAAGGGATTGAGAGCAACACAGGGTTCTGTTGGTATCAGAACTACCTTCGTCTTTGGAGATTGAAACACGATCTTTCTTGGAAAGGCCTGCGTTTGTTTCAACAGTCCTAAGCTTTCAAACAATTCCCCAAGCAATGTTCAAATTCAACAGTATTTAATTGTGGAATGAAAATTTTCCACAGAATTACGTGTCTATCCGGTTTTCCTGTGAAGCAAAAACATGGGATTTTCGTGAGGACTATTTTAGCTTCACTGATGACATCTCTGTGTCTCTTTTAGGCTACACAAACGACATAACGACTGTTCAGGAAAAATAACAGGATATAACCTCAGGAGCAAATTAATTTAAAATCGTTCAACTTTTTTTATAATCTACAACTCATTTTGATCAGCAATGATATTTGAGTGAAAAGCGATAAGAAGATACTGAAAGCGGCTAGAATCCCAAAGTTGCGTAGCACGTAGTAATCATGTAAATACTGTGGTATGTAATCAGTAGAAA
>JBCAUG010716658.1:0-12864 GCA_038406175.1 Haplosyllis leylae | reverse complement strand
TTGTTAATTCACTATCTTGATTCACCACCCTGCGGGCGGTATGCCTCTTGCGGTCACGCAGGAGGACTTTCTTGTTATAAAATTAATTTGAGTACAGTTCCACAAAGCTAATAATGTCCATTGATTTTAATTTAAGCATTTTGTGGGCTACTCAAACCAGCTTCACTTGATAAAAGGAATGAAGCTGTTTAACATAATGGTGTAAATGTTACTACTCAAAGAGTGTAGCACTATTATTTGGTATTTTTAAGATTGTAGTAGTATTATTTAGAAAAACCAATGTGATTTGAAATGTCAGACCGAGAACTTATTGATCAAACTTCGTAAGTCATTGCATGTGATTTGAGGAGTATTCCACGTCATAAAAAATAAATAAAACTAGGTTCCCACCGGCATTGGAATAAACTGGAAGCCTGAACAAATTAGGGGTTTTCCAGTGAGAACCCTAAAAAATGAATGAAAAGTCCTATCCGACAAACTAGGTGTAGTCGGTAGAATAATCCAAAATGTATTTTTTATGATCAAACACAAATTTTTGGTGTGGTTGCTTATTGTAATGTGCAACATTTGTGAATGAGCTGTGTGTAAATTTTCAAGTGAATCTATTGTAATGAAACGTTCAAAATCTACGAGTACATTTTGGATTTTTCTATTCTGTGTGCATTGGTTTCTTTGCTTTTCAACTGCTTTCTGGAAAACTGGCAATTGGCCGTACATATCGTGAACTAAATAAACTTCAAAGATATCGCAAAGCGGAAGATTGTTCGTAGTTTGCCGTATAGTGTTTTAGGTTGAATAGGATTGCCCTGTTGCATGATTTGACAAGAAAGGCGGAAACATCTATGCATGCGCATCAACACATACATACAAGACATAGATGCAGATGTGCTTTTAGGAACCTGCCTGCAGCTATTAAAATTTATGTAGATTTTAATACGCCAAGAGTGATGTGCAATATCGACCAAATTAGGTTTAGTAGTTATAAAACAAATTCTTGTCATGATTTAGGAAGTACATAAAATATACATTTGGCACAGCATTTTGACAGATTTATTCGTCTGTTCTGGAATCTCAAAGGAAATATTGTTCAATTCCAACCATTAAATTTGTACAACATGGAAGTATACGTCTAATAAAATTACGTAATTCATAGGGACTGGTGTAATTTGAGTGAACAGAACAAACATCTAATCAGAGTGAACATTCAATCATGACAAAACTTCAAATTAAATCGTCCAAAATGCTGATGCAAGGTCAATGATAATACGCGTGGAAAATATGAAGGGATGTTATTAGTTTTTAGCTTATATTGGAAAGAATGAAAATATGTTTTGATTTTGTGTTGAAGAATCGATACCAAAAGAAGTAACAAAAGATGTTTCGAAAAATAATTCTACTGGTGCGCCAACTAGAGTTGGTACGAGATCTTGTCTTTGTGTAAAGAGACATGATAGTGAACATTTCGTGGGGGCTGCAGGTATTGTTAACGCATCGATTATGATAATCATATATTACGGTATATATTATCATATAAATATTCCAGGTTTGATGTTAATTTGCTTGTGATAGTACAAAAACTGTCCCGTTAATGAGCGGTCGTCCAAGTTACACATTTGTCTGTGAAGTATTTTTAATTGTTCGTTTTATTTGTTTTGCTTTACTTTTCTTTTTGTTTATTGGTGATCTCGGTTGCACAGAGCAGCGGGGTGTTATGATATCAGTTTCAGAGAAATTTTGCGGGTGATTTCAAATTAAAACTTTAGAACAACACTTTGTACGTATTGATTGCGTTCACTCACATCTTCGTGTTAATAATTGGAAATTATTTTTGTCTCTTTCATATTGGTGCCTTCTAACTGGTCGTGATTAAACAGCGGTGAGTAGTCTTTTTACTTGTATGTTAATTATAATGATGTTTTTTAGTTTTTTAAATGAAACGAAAAGTTGAGACCCACTCGAGAAATTTAGTTTGCCAATAACAAGTTACTTGAAGTAAGATTTTAATATTCTTAGCTGTGGCTAAATTGGAAAAACACAGATAATTTGCAGAGTTTTGGAATTGCCATTGAAAGGTTTTAATTGAAATCGTTTGATGGTCTCAAGGAAAAAGTAAAGCTAGATCCTCCAAGGGTCCAGGGTTCATGTTTGCAAGGCCATCATCTCGAAGCAGTGAACTGCAGCTCCTGATCTACTATGGGTCCTGCTTATAATGAGTTCGGTTGCTACGAACAGATTTCTGAGCAGCAAATGATTGACAACATTAGTTCATCTACAGCAAGCACCCTCTTAGATCAAGCAGGCTCTAAATTTCTTTTCTATCGAAACTCTGTTCTGTATTCTTTTTTTGTTCTACCAAGACATTTAATTACAAAATATTTCAGTAACTTGCTGGACTGAATACCGTACGTTTGGATTATTGCAGTATTCATTGTGTGATATGTGTATTGATTTTAGCTGGTGTAGATAAGTTCTTTCACCTGGTCTCTCAGCCTGACTCGGGGAGTTTTATTTAGTTATTTTAGGCCCAGAGTGTGCACTTTTTGCAAAACACGTGACCGCAAAACAGAAATGCTTCAAAGCATGAAGAGAAAATAGATGATGGGGGGACGGCTCTCCATGTGACAGCGATAAACACAAACTGATTGGCTGCACGGGTTTAGTCTATAGGTAATTGATAGGCTGGTGTGGTGTGATATTAAAACTGCTGGCATCACTGGTGAAGGAGGCCTTTTTGTCCCTTCAGGACGAGTGAGGCTATTCAGTAAGATGAGCTTGCATTGAGTGAGAAATGGTCATTAAGTCTATGGTCCCCAAAACATTGTCAAGTAGTTGTTACGAAAGGAGCGGACGAAAATAGAAGAGCACGGCGCACGTAGTGGAGCATAAAAAGTCAAATAAGGAAGGATAAGGTACAAGTGCGGGTGAAAGTCCCAACCGTCACCGCTGAGCATTTACGCAAATAGATTGAAATTCAACGGTCGCTGAGCACTTGTAAGCTTGATAAAGGTGTTCAAATGTTACATTATGTGGATATATCAGAATCTTGGTTTCAATGTGTCATAGATAAAGAAGGCTTTTTTTGGGTTGATACCGAACCTACTTTTTGACAATGTCAAGAACAGCTCCAAACGCTGACCGATTGAGTCGACTGCACAGGTTGCAAATGGAAATAGACAATCGCAGAATGGAGGATAGTACTTCTGCATTGACTGGAACAAAGACACCGGCTGAAAGTAAAATGGATAATCCAGCCGTGAACGGATCTAGTAAATCCAGAGATAAGGTACTCACCACCGATCATGCTTATGAACGACCGAACCGTTTTACGACCACATCGAGATATGTACCGTTAAGTGAACGTGCTGGATCAGGGTTATCATCTGGATATGGATCGCAGGATAGCTTGGAGAAGAGGTCCACTCTGAGTAGTAGTAATAGTAGTGTGGGTAGTTCTTCTGGAAGTAGTCGAGAGGTAATTTTACAATCGACAGTGTTTCCTTATTTAATTATAAATATTAGCATATACAAAGCATTGAGCCTCGATTCCTTCTTGAAGTTGGAAAATTTTAATTCACTAAAATACACCAGATGGTAATTGAAGATGTTTACCTTTCTACAAAAATGAGCATATGATGATTGCTTGAAGCCTTTTCCTTTTACAATAATTGAAACCCTGTTGCTTAGTTTGGGTAGCTGATAAATCCATTTTGAAAGCAATCTCAATTGGACCAGCAATACAGCTGCACTTCGGATGAAAAAAGCCAGCGAGGACGGTTGAGTAATCATCCACCATGTGTTCAGTACAAACCATGACTCAGTGCAGTTTGCCATATTATGAATACGCAATGAATCAGACTCGAGCCAAGGCCTTATATTTCGTAGTCCATGAACGAAACCAGCAGTGAATAGTTCAGGCTTTTAACTCAATGAGTACTAAATTAGGTAAATAGCATAAAACAAGACGTGTCTTTTTCGGGACAAATAAGGAGTAGTCTGCGATTTAGACTTCTTACTTCAGTGTTCGAATTCGGACAAAGAGATGAAATGGATTAACACAAAGGGACATATTGAATGACAAGTTTCAAAAGGGTTAAATCTTACGAATGCTGTGACTGCAACCCAAATAGTTCATTGATTGAAAGCAACCGGCTATAAGCCATTAGCATACGACCTAGGTCCTAGTTTGTCCCCTGACAGTTAGCGTGATGAAATTAATTAGAATGCTTCAGTCACACTTGAAAGAAACAGTACGTGTCATTTCATCATAAGAAAATTGTCACCTGGCTTCTAATAACCTTTTAGGGTAAGGGTAATATTTAGTGCCATAAATTTGAGGTTGAAATTGTGTAGCTCTCTCATTGTGATACACAGCTACTTTGTGTCGGTGTGACCATTTGATGGATGAAATGTGGTAAAGTGCAAACATGGTGACGATAGACTTCCCTACATGACTTGAATCTTAAACCCACAAGATGAAAAAAGCAGCAAGCAGACATTCCTCCCAAGACATGTTTCTATGTATCGTCATGTTTTCACCCACCAGAAGATTTTGAAGAATGCTAGAGTTGATCTTCTTTGTATCTTTTTAATGCCTCGTAAATATTGTTGATGTTATCTATATCAGTATCAAATAATCCCAGGGTCAACTGTAGTATATCACCCCCAACCTCTTCAAGTTTTCATATTTTGTGTATGTGTAAATGGTCTAATTAATTTCATTAATTGCAGCTCAACGCGAGGAAAGACGCGAGAGAGGCCTTCTTACGAGGTGACACAACGGGTAAATATGACCCATCGAGCAGGGAAATAAAACGGGAGAGAGACAAGGACATTGATTTAAAGACCGAGAAAAGTGCTCTATATTCGTCTACAACTTCGAATCACCATCATACTTCCTCCAATATGCCTACCATAGGCCATTCGACAACGTCGTCAGCGAAAGAAATAGACGGTTACGTTGGTTTTGCCAATCTTCCCAACCAGGTCTACCGCAAGGCGGTCAAACGAGGATTTGAATTTACCCTGATGGTTGTAGGTAAGTAGTTACAATGAACATTATGCATGCTTGCCCACATGATATGGACTACCTTTCACTTTCTTCGAGAGATGAAATGTTCCCAACATAAACACTTTATGCACGAGTGAAACGTGCGCATGTAAGAATCCGTAACATCAATGTAATTCCTTTTGTACAGAGTACAGGGCTCGACTGAGCACTTTTCCCTACATGAGTTCAGATGTGGTACTCTCACACATGTTGGGAGCATTCCGCAACCTGTAGAACCACCTGTAGTTGTGCTTCCCGCAGATTCACCTTTAGGTGATCCACTCGAATTGCCTTCGCTTTCCCCACTGTTTAGACATGCGATCTTGCAAGAGTTCACTTGAAAACGTGCTCACCGTGAATGCGCATTATTTTTTTAGGATAGAGAATAGTTCAACTGCTACACTTGCTTTATGAAGGAAGACAATCTCTTTAAGTGAGCAGTGTTTACATACTATAATATTCAAAAGATCAACTTCCAAGTTACAAATGGAAGAAAAGGATCGAAAAGGGCCTCTGTTGAATAGCGGCTGTGTAAATGTTTGCATTGATTTTCAAATTTAAACCTTTTAAATCATGTCCGACATTGTCATATCAGAGGACTTGTGATTAGCTGGTGCTGTCTTTGTTATCAGAAACGCTTAGGCAATGTAAACGGACTGGATAATGGGCGGCATTAATGGAATTAAAATTGTATGTGTTAGCACTAAAATGAGTATTTCATACTAATTATGATAATAACTTTGTTGCAATATACAATGATTTGTTATCTATGATAATTGGTCGTTAACAGGACAATTTACGACGACATTAACTGTGTGGAACTTTATTTGATTGAGATCGAGTCATCTACCGTAGCGTGTTAGCTGAAGTATTCACCGAGTTTTTATGCCCAATTAAAGTGGGTAAATAACCCTCACCATTGCTCTTATTTAGTTTCTTCAAAAATACCGGCACCTAATTACATATGATCGCACAATTTTATTAAATTTTTCGTCTCATTCGTCAGAGATGTTTCTCAGGTAAAGAGCGTAATTTCTCTACACGAACTGTACATAGATACTATTACGTTGTACTTGACCTTGATGTCAATATTACATGTGCTGTTTACTTTTACCAACTGGAAAATGCTCAGACACACATGCATGTGGGCTGGCTGTCGTAGATTAGGTAAAATTCATATCGTGATCTAACATTTACTGCGAGGAGAAAAAATATAGGTTTTCACGTCTACAACCTGGGTATATTTTCAGAAACCAATAATAGCATTAAGGATAGCGTCTTTAAGTTGCTTGGGACAAAGGCTATTGTTTGGAGGTCAGCGACGGAAACCTCGTGTATTGTATGCGATCAAAATACATTTACTAGAACTTGTGGTTTAGGTTCTTCTTTTCACTGCACACCAGCAGTAGTTATTGGACAGGTACCTTTGGATATTGGTTATGCTATTGGTGTGATGATAGTTGTGGATGATGTTCATTCAGATTTGATGTCAGTGATTTAGTTTTTAACAGGGGATCAATTAAATTAATTGCGCATTTCAACAGTGCATATTTTGCACTACGAGAAACAAGTTTAAAGCTATCGTAGCACTAGTCATGATCCAGAAAACGCTGGCTAGATTCAGGCACATGAATAACATTTAAAAGCTCCTGATTATGGTTCCTTCCGAAAATATGAAATGAAACTTTGGGATTTCACCAGTTTTGGACGCGGTATCACAATCCAAGACCCCACCCCATCCCAGAAAAAAATGATGCGCGGGAACCATTTTGAGCCCCAGATCGGGGCCACGTTGAGATTATTCTGGATGTAAAAGGGGAATCCAGAACGTGGGTAGAAGAAGGGCAGTCGTATAGAAGAGGAAATCCTTTTACGACTGGTTTATCAGAATTTCATACATTTTCACAATGTCCGATTGTTATTCCATGAACCGCCCGTACTCAATATTCATTTGAAATGACAAGACGAGCAGTTTCGCACCCAGGTTTTCAAAGGGAGGTGCTCCACCTCTGCCTCTGCCAGCCTCTGCTTCTGCCAAATCATGTGACAAAAATATTTCCCAAACTGTTTTGCAGTTTAGGAAGTTTTTTTTACCATGTTTGGCATCCTTGATATTCACAGATTGAAAAGTAGTTCTGTTTTTTTCTCAGTTTTTCTATAATATGATTGATGAACCTTCACTGTTAATTACAAAAACTAATTGTCTGGAAACTAGAGACCTAAATAGTGTGCAAGATAGGACATGGATCCAGGTGAAGTGGTTTATCATGTATTTTGCCAGGCCTGCTGGAACTACTTTCACATGAACATGTTAAGTAGCAACCAATGATACTAGGTCAACACAGTTTAGGAAGTATTTTGTACAGTTTAGGAAAAAAATTTAGAAAATAGTTCCTAAACTGTACAGTTTAGGAAGTTTTTTTGTTTTGGACTTGTTTCTACAGTTTGAATATTTGTATGTTCTGTTTTTTGGTTTGAAACAATTGAGGAAGACTAGAAATATATATGTTATCTGTAAATTGAAGTGGAATTTCATTTACTAGGTAAATATTGACAAAAATTGTTTTGGTTGAGGCAGAGTTTTTCATAAATTGGCAGATGCAGAGGCTGGCACAGGCAGAGGTTAAGAAGTATCATGTTTATCACCGCTCTGGCACGTGTATGTAATCTCAGTCTGGAATGCCATGGGAGTACTATATCATTCTCCAGATCTGCTCCATCATAACAAGTAGACATTAGGGAGAGAATTTCTATCTCCACTCATGATCAGAGCACTTTCTCTCAAGTATTTATTGGGTTTCATAATGATATCTGTGATGCACTGTAACTGTTGCGTGTATAATTAAATTGTGTGACAAATTTGGCAATCTGCAAGGTCCAGAAGAAATGTTCTTTTTTCCAATATAAGGAAATGGATGAACACTTCTCTTGCAACTCTGTTTGCTTCTGCATGATTAAGCTCGCAGAAGCTGTGGGATACTAGTAAACAGTCATACAGGAGAACACTATTGTCGAAATATAACATCTTTTAGGATATAGGAAAAATGAACAAAATCGCAAGTATTTGACTAACGTCTGCTTTTGAAGTGGCGTCGGCATTGCAATAGGCCTGTAACAATTTGTGGGTCTTTCGTCACGAGTGCAAACGTTTGTTGAAATTAAATTATTTCAGTGCAGTCTCTGTAATTTATTTTGATGAGGATAATGCGAATGGTGCCCTTCCAACAGAGTTCACTGTACAAGGGGCCTTCTGTTGTTGCAATCTGTTGCGCGATTTTGTTAAACTTTTACAGGCCACATAGAAATTGTACAGCAGAACTGTTCTGTGCTATAGATTAACTTTGTTGAGTGTTATATTCATAATTTAATCTTGGGAAGCACAACAGAACTGAAATGCAGATGATCGTGTGCCACAAGGGGGATTAATTACGAAGTACATGTAACTACCTGCCTTATCATCCTGGAAACCCATTTCCTGCTTTTACGTTGAAAATTGGGTAGACTCATGCAAATCAGGACTCCATGGGAAAATCAATCTGAGAAATATGATATTTTTTCCTGGTAATGCGCCTGATCCTACCAATCACAGCTGTTTGCATACATCTATTAATTGGCTGGATAGAATTTATACTATATATCTCTTGCCTTCTTATTATATTGAGACTTTGAAAGTAAAACATCGTATTCGTGTCTTGATCTATAAAATTGCATGAGCCATATTTTGCAGGATCGGGTTCTAAGGCTAAAATTTGGATCGGTTGGTTGTTCAGAATTTTACTCGAAAAGGAAATAAAGATTTAAATTTATTATGATCAGCTTTAGAAGATCTAGTTTTTCTCTACTGTATAGTTTTCTTTGAAATGAAATATAAGTATTGTTTTAGTAAGTCCCCTACAGGTGAACTTAATTGGGGAATAATTATGTTCTCTGGTTTCATTTTTAATGAAATAATTCAATCCTTACGAAGCAATTCTCTGCACAAATCAGACATGTTTTACTGGATCTGTAGGAAACGCAGCAGCTGTATGTGTATAAACGTGACATTAAGTCACAGCAGAGTTTCTGGAATTGCGGACTAATATGAAATTTAATGCTATTATTTTTGAAGGTATGTTAAAGCGTTGTTAATTTTTTCAGAAAAAAATCAAATAAATTCAGACATTTTTTACGTCATTCAGACACCTACCACATTATACCACAAGAATGCCTTTCAGTTGAAGGCGTACCATGCGCGTAACACATAGATCACAAAAATATTCACAATCTAACATATAAAATAGATTCTTTGACATTTGACCTTGATATTGAGTGGTCTTGACCTTGATCTTCAAATTTTTACAACCACGTCTAGTGCTGCAGGGTTCTTTATTTATTTTGTGTAATTTTAGGTAAGGTTATTGAAATTTCATAAGTTCTAGAAAGCTACAAATGGACTATGGAATCAAAACAATTTTGTTTACTTGAAAGTCTCGTATAAGCGTACTTTTTGCTTGAAGTTTTCCTTAAAAAGAAAACATGCACATCGCATCAGTTTTTAGTTTGGGTTACCAAACATTTTAAAAAACCTCGTCATATCAAGTGAAGAAAAGACGCTGTAATACAGTCTGAAAGCGAATACTGTTTCATTTGATTTAAACCTTAAGGATACCATTATCTGAACAGAATACAAATTTACTTAAGCATGCTTTTTACTTTTTTGTAATGTAAATGTAACCTAAAAATTCACGTTGCCATTTACCATCTGTCACAAGAATCTATAAATGAATCCTGCAGGTACTTGTGGAAAGGACTGGATGGAAACTAAACCAAGATGTCATTGTGTATATTTTTGGCCACTCTGTTCTTGGTAAACTCCCGTGATAACAAATTCATGGTGTTGCAATATTTTCTCAGTTTGGGCCCCATAGTATGTATACCTCAGGTGAGGAAATCGACCCATAGACGCAATGTTATTTTTGAAATCAAATTTTCAGTGCAAATGTGTGACTGATGGTAGTATTGGGCTGTTATGGCCGAATGAGCACCATTGCAATTGCATTGATTGTACTTACAGATACTGGTAGAGGGCCTTCTTTTTCAATGTTCATAACGGACATTTATGATTCCTTTCATTTCCCCTTCTGTATTATCTAACTTTCCAGTATTACCAACAATACCGATGTACAGTGCTAGCGATCATTAGACAGTCGATGTTTTTAGTTCTGTGGTGTATTATTTATCTCGCGAGTATATCGGTAGAAATTGTAGATACCAAACCAAACGTCTGTATTACTGAAAAGTCTGCTTTATACGGCAGAATACAGTCCAGTACATTAAAAAATTAGAGAAACATTTTCAACATAAAATTATCAGGTGCATGATATCAAATATCACTACTTTATGAGTGAATAATATAAGTATTATTATGACTTTCGTTGAACTTCTTTGAAAGCTGTTCCATTATAGGATGTCTATCACCTGCAGGTATTTCCAGTGTCGTCTTTCTGTTCATGTCTGAAAATTAAAATATGACAGGAAACCATTTGGAACAAATCTTCATAACCACATGCTGAAATTTGAGGGCATTGATTTTTCTGGTGAGTCCCATAAGCTTCCAACATCTAGGTACTTGCTGTATTGATTGTGGTGGGGAGGGTATAAATATGCAGGCGGACTCGTTGATTACTCATGGGCTTATGGACAAATCAGTGTTAGTTGCTTACATTTATCCCCTATGTTTTAGTCGAAGGCAAAATGTTTACTGGGTTTTATCATGCTAAATCATAAAGGAGACCCACAAAATAGTGTTTGAATATCCAAAGAACACAGATACCTTGCAAATAATAGAAGAATTGTGTTTGTCAGAACATTAGTGAATAGTGTTAGAAATGTTCACAGCGACAGAGGAAAAGATTCTGCAAACACGAAGTTACATCTATCTTTCCTCTTCAAGGAATGGATGTAAAAATGTAAATAACTAAATAACACAATGTTTTCAAGAATAGACACAAAAATCCACCTTTCCGGTCCATTTGAACTAAGGTCAAAACTATCACTGAAAATTATGTAGCTTAGTGGATTGCGCAGATGTCTGCAGGTCCTTTGTTCACTCCCCACAAAAGTTGTAACACTGGGGAATATCTGTATCCAAATAGACAAATCTAACAAAATGAATTTCGGGAAAACTTATTTAATACTGTCATTAGTGGTTTGAACTGACACAGATATATCTTAATATATCTGTGTCTAAATAAGTATATCTAGATAATTCTATTATGGATAAATGTCCAAATGTAGACTCAAAAATTTCTTCAAACAAAGTAAAGAAAGATTTCCATGAACATGGTGCTGTTCGTGCTGAGGTTTCAAAGATAGATTCTTGCTGAGAGATCTGTGTTGGAAAATTGAGCTTAACTTCAGGAGGTTGGGAAACTTTCTGAATATGAAAAATCACTGGTGAATTCAGATAACTATCCACATTCAGATAACTATCCACATTTTTACAGAACTTTATCAAAATAGATTTATGAAATTCCGCAGTTCAAAGCGGGCCAAGTACAGTTCAATGGTTTCTGGGACAGGATTGACTATAGACAAATTGTTCCATTTAATACATATTGTCGTTTGTCTAAACATGTAAAAACTTTTGTAATTGAGCTTCTGACTGTTTAACTACAATGGTGTTTTCTCAGAGATCCTACAGTTTCTTGATTTGTTACAAGTCGAAGATGTCCAGGGATTCGGGCCGATCAATAAAAACAGCGTCCATCTATTTGTTCAGGCTTTTGAGTATTTGATGAAGCTCAAGCCTCGAAGTGTGATGTACATCTTAGCCCCAGTTTCTACGCTTCTTGTCCTGTACAGCTTATGCAGCCAAAAGCCTACATGTTCTCTTTACAACAATGACCAGAGCTGCATGCGGCTGCTGATGTTGAATTCGGTTGCATTGCTTTGCATTACACACACTGAAGCTGCTATTAGAGCTGTATTACAGATCATCGTCATCATCATAATATTGAGGCAAAAATTCGGAGGACTGCATTGAACTTTATTTCATATTCCTATTTTCAGAACCAATCTGGATATAATTCTACTATAGTGCTGGATACAGCTGTTACCAAGCTTGGATCCCAGACTTTTGGTGTATCGAGTTGGATAAGGTACGTGAACATCCATCTTTATGTCAGTGCGCGGAAATGCCATATGGATTGACAGTGATTTCTATTGTTTTTGGAGGTAAATGATAAAATGGCCATCCACCAAACCTATAAAAAGAATTCTTTATGGTAAGCTGTTTTCTGGTGGAGATCTTGAATATTTATCATGGAAAATTACTGATGATATTGTGCACATTACATGGTTTATGTTTATGAAAGGCGGCCAGATGAGTTAAATTTTCGAGGTTGGATTTAACATTTATTGCAGTGAGATTCTTTTGTTTGACATCCTATAACCTTGCTCTTAAAATAATTAAATCCTTAAATGTTTCCCATTGTTTGGGTCAAAATTCAGAAGTACGTTTGAAGGAAGGATCAGGTCCTGTGGTTTCTAGTAAAGGCATTAAGGGAAGCTTGTGAAGACTTCCGATTGTCTGCCACACGCAATTAAGGTTGATTAATTGCCTTTGTCGCGTAATGATTTTTGACATTAAATAAACGACGGAAAACGGAAACACGAACACACGGAATCTCTAAAATTGGCAATACTAGCCTAAGTATAAACATTATTAATGCATCAATTCGGATATAAAGCTCTCTAATTCGATTGGGGAATTCTATTCACCGTAGGACATTGTGGAAAAAGATTAGAAGGTGATGGCATCTGGTTTTCTTTTTGTG
>JBCAUG010716647.1:0-12867 GCA_038406175.1 Haplosyllis leylae | reverse complement strand
GACCTGGTGGACACTCAATTCTGACTGGGGTTGAGTTTTACTACACAAACCAAGACAGTGTAAATATTGGTGACATATTGTTCAGCATTAATATTTGAATTCCATATCTAACCCGCAGGTTCTTGTAGTATAAACTGCAGGCTTCTGTATCTTACCTACAGGTTGCTGTAGAAGTATTGGTGAGTATGATGTGTGATTGTACTAGTTCTACATTACGAACTGAGCCGAAGAAATCTGTGATGAGAACCTGCGCCGGATCTCTATTGTACAAGTCTGTTCTCACGGCGACTGTAGAAATACACTGACTCTTCGGGCACACCTTCAACTATAGCAACACATAGAGATCTCCGTTAACGTTTGCAATGTCCTCACAATATTCTACGACTTTTTGGGCAAAAATTTACTCACTAAATACGTAAAGAAAAGGATTGCTAAATTCTATAAATTTGAAAGTGAATTGATTAACATGGTGAGATTTGGGTTTACAGGCATAAGCTCACCAGACTATATCATGTGGGGTCTTTAAACATTATATTCAGATTGCTCCTGCGCTGTGTTCGACTCCATCAAAAAAAACAAAACAAAAAAACAGGTGATGGTCTTACAAACTGCGCCATGGTTTTCTTGCTGTCGGGTGTGACCTTCTCCAGGAAGTCGAGTGCGTAATAAGTGTAGCGGTCTATGATGTAAACTCCTATAGCCGGGTCCACGTGGTGCTGAAAAACAAAAATTTAATTCAAATTCAGAGCTAAATTAATCAAACTAAAATGGTTCAAGAAAATCTCTCTTTCTAGGTGACCTGGTAGAAAAGAAAATAGTAAGTATAATGGAAATATAACATTATTTTTTTAACCTTTACAAGACAGCTGACCGTTCAATAAAGTGAACGTAAAGAAAGGGATTTACTGCATGTCTTTTGAAGTGATCACCAATATTATGTGCCATATCAATGGCGCCCGCAGAATTTCAACAGAATCACTCTATGAAAATGCCCCGCAAGGAAACCTATTTTCAAATATGTTTGAACTTTAAGCTTTGATCACAGATAGTATTTGTTTTGAATAACATTGTGTCGATGGTGATGCAAACACGAATACACAGAATGTCTCCCGCCTCAGTCTCCGCATTTACGTTACCATTAACACAGTGTTAATTTTTATCACAAACGTTGACGTCGACACAAGCGTGACGGTTTGTGTTCATCTGATACTTACAGATAGTGAATCTTCCCCCACATGGCTGCTCGCTACAGCGAGTATGTTCGGAGAATACAGCTTCTGGAACATCGACTCTGCCTGACACGTGTCGATCATGAAGAACAACTCATGGTACCTGAAAGTTTAAATCAACATGTTATTTGAAAAACAATCAGCCATCTGTCCACGATTGGAAAATTGGCGCTTTTCTTGGGCATGAGTTCTGTTTCGATATTAAACAGTAACAGCCCATGGTATGTTCACACTGCCCGACACCTTATAATATATTGCATAGAATTGTCTGCAGATGTTCTTAATGCACAGAGATAGGCACCAACACATATTTTCATTGAGTTCTACACCCATTTTGTCGGTCTCTGTGTCCGAGCGCACCATAACAGAACTTTTTTACCGCCCGCATTCCGGAGGAATGGGGAAGGTACTGTTTTCACAGGTGTCTGTCTGCTCACAAGGGGGGTACCCCAGCTGACTTACTTGTACAGGGGGGGGGAGGGATACCCAACTGACTTGCATGGGGGGTACCCCAGCTGACTTGTACTGGGGGGTACCCCAGCCAACTTGTACAGGAGGTACCCCAGCTGACTTGTATGGGGGTACCCCGACTGGGATGAACCCCCCTCCCCCCGTTGGAATGGGGTACCTCCCCGAGATAGGACAGCTGATTTGTACTGGGGGGGTACCCTGGTTAGCGGGTATCCCCCCCCCCCACTCCCCGGAGAGGACAGTATAGCGAGCACTTGCCACGCGGTATGCCTCTTGCATTCACGCAGGAGGACTTTCTTGTATCTTTACATGTACATATGAATCTCATTACTTCCAGTGACTTGGGCAACGAAGTCTGCTCGTTGTAGCCGAACTAGATGTATGCAGGACCCAGTGTACATTACAAATATTTGAAACAAGATATCGTTAGAAAAGTCACCTGTTTTTCTGCCACATTTGCTCGAACGCGTCTCCTAGCTCCACGTTGGATATTTCCTCAGCGTCCTGGAACTTGAGGAACCCATCGCCACCATGACCTTGAATGGGAAAAGAAATCTACATTTACACAACTACTGAACAACACAGGATTCAAGGTGTGCTGTTGGAATGCAAACCAGTTCAGGGGCATGTATGCAACTGTTACTTTTTAGTCGCTCCTGCTGCTGAAGCAGAACGACTTATCTTCTAACTGTGGTGTCTGTTTGTTTGCTTGTTTACTTGCTTGTAGGAGAACTTAATTTCAACTATTGACACCAGATGGCTCATGAGACTAATTTCAAATATTGACACTAGAAGTCACTCCTGCTTAATGACACCACACACTAATGACACCACAAGTGATAAATGACACCATACATTACTTACAATAACACAGTATTACTTAGTATAAAACTTAGTATTTGTTATTACTTTAACTTAGTGCAGGTGCGACACAATGCTGGTAGGCATTCTTGTTATAAAATCTAGACACAGAATTCAAAATTGCGACATAGAAAGCATGATACTTTTTGACCACGTTCTTGCAAACCAGTTACGAAAAAAGCCAGTTCCACACATTCAACTGCTTTTCATTTGGTCCTATTCACGAACGCGAAAGCAGAAAAAAAACTGGCCAGGAGCGAGGTTACTGAGAGGTAATCGTTCACAAATAAATACGCACCGGTCATGTAGACTAGGATGTTACTCCTGTCGTCGGACAGTAGCCGCTTGGAGCGAGGGGTGCTGGGCGGGAGTCGTCCAGTCAACACGCGGATAAAGTTCTCCACCGTCACCTTGGAGAGATCAGTAAACAAATCAGTAACTATAGAGATGTGTCTCTCCAAAGCAATGTCATTGTCACCTGCAATATTGTGTCAGTGAAAAACAGACTGGCACAGATTTGTCCACAGCAGGAACTGTTTTTCGTGCGGAGAACCACTCATTCTGATTTTACAGAAATAAAACGGATTTTTTTCCAATTCATCAGCCTGTGGCTTGAGAGAGAAATGTAGCTCAGTAGCCAAGAGGATCTGGCAACAATAAACTCATTTTAAAGGGTACTGGGCAACTGGGAATTAAATCATACAACGTTTGTACATCGAAACGAAACCACGAGAAAAGTTTCCAATCCTGAACAATTTGTTAAAGTTACGCAGAGAGGCCACGCGAGGAAGTAAGAATGAAACGAACCGCACCTCATAACCTCTGTAGTCGACCTCTATATCGTCTCCGTACACGTTGATGTGCTGGTTCGCATTGTTGAACACGGTGGCTGCACATAAACAGTGAAACATAATATTACTCTCTATTACTTTCGTTGGAAATTTGTAATATATTTTGGAGAGTTAACGCAACGTAGTGTGAGGCAACACAAGACGGCAAAGTCTCTTCATTTTCATGAATTTTTCGAGAATAATTGGCCAAATAATAGGTTGCCCCCCCCCCCTTTTACGGTTGACGCCCATTCCCCCGTTTAGGAAATCCTGGACATGCCACTGAAAAAGGATGGTATCTGCAAGTACACCGGCTCCTGCTTACAACGAGTTAAAAGGGTGAAAAATAAATCGTCGTTGTAACCAAACTTTTTTTCATATTTCTGTCAATGATTTTGATGCTGGAAATATCTGTCCCTCATAGCCGGGTGCTCGTTGTAACCGAACTCGTTGTAAGCAGGACTCAGAGTGGAGATAGGAAACACACCTGGTCTCGGATTCCTCGTGTTACACGCCATGTCGTCAGCCACCATCAGGATTATCTGACTGAAAACAGAAGAATCAAAAATTCTTGCAAATTCTTCACTAAAATATTTGACGCAGTGAAATAAATGGATCATACGGCCATACTTCGCACAATCAAAGACGATGGCAGGTTGCTTGCTGCTGTACATGCTTTTATGTCCCAATACCTGTCTCCTACTTCAGCTTGAAAAAGTAAATGGAAGAAAAGATCGGCACAATACGTTAGCATAGTTGCCGCAATAGTTCAGCAGGTGTCGCACTAAAAAGATGATTCTGGATGACCCTGGGCTTAAAGGCAGGGTGGAGGATCTCTTCCCTTGTGTGTTTCCTCATTTCTGTGTTGTGAACTTCCCAGCTTCATCTCTGGTGCAAGACCTGCTGGCCTCTTGGTCGCAACCAAGGTATTCCAGCACAGTGAACAGAAGACTGGCACTCTAACCGTCTGAGCTGATCCGGCTCAGCTAGTCTAGGGATCCATCCTGGCGGCTTTGAAACTCGGGCCAGACGTCACCAGAAGTGCAAAATAGGGGCATCTGTGGTCTCACAGAAAGGACTAATGTCATGCAAAATAATTCTTAAAAAGTTAGCTTTTCGCACCTGTCAGGTATGCCGAGCCGTTTAACGCTGCGGTAGATCGACAGAACGTTGGCTACATGTCGATAGTTGAACCAGAATCGCGACGTGTCGACGAGCACCGCCCAGTTGTTGGTGTGGCCGCTCTTAAAGAAATTGTTCACCTCTTCCTCCTGAAACGAAAGTCAACAAACAGGAGTTAGACACACGGCTGCAAATTCATCTGCTTTACGAAACGAAAAGAAAACCGGGACTTCTGGAAATGCTTCCCGTACGCCTATAACTTAAGCATAGTATATAGATCTGCAACTCTTGTTCTTGTGCACACAAACTACCTTAAAATTTCCCTAATTTCCGGAACATTGAAAATAACACGCTTTATTTGCAAAGGCAACAGAAGCAAATGGTGCCGAAAAATGGTGTTTAAATTAAGGAAAAGTTCTTCAGGAAAGTCGACAAATTTCAAGCACTTCAAAGTGTACATGTAAATACTTTATTATCGCCCACGAGACAAACTCTTTACCGGCTGACAATCTCGACAGGACTGCGAGTTAAACCGATATTAGTTCTGAAAAATAATGCCAGAATTGTCTTGAAACTTTATATCTACCTACATTGATGCTAGCAGCAAATATCAGAGGTAAAAGGCATGAAAATGCCACAATGATGATTTTGAGCTGCATTTCCTCACTTATCGAAAGATGGCGCTACTGAACTACTATATCCAGCCAAAAAGTCTGCGGCGGAATGAAACAATGACTTAGTTTGAAAATTAGCAATTCCAAATTTTAAGCTAAAATAATGAAAACAAACGACCAGATTTTAATTATTATTCAATATAATATTTACATTTTATTCATTGGAAAGTTTTTCGTTCTGATTATCCTTTGAGATAATCAGAAAGGTAGCCAGACGATTTCTTGGCACAATATTTAGTGATGAAGAAATGACTGGGATATTCGTGAAAATATATTGCAATACAACTTCTCCTTGATCGTTTCTCTTATGGAAAATCACTTCCTTTAACAATCAAGGAATTTAATAATATTTCTCAACAATGTCTACTTTTTTCAGTTTCACCTCCTTTTCTGGGACCGAAAATCTTTCTGTAAGAAATAGTTGGCCTTACAAACAAATAAGGTTCAATTGCACAATCGGAACACATGTCATAAAGAAAACAATGGCCCATTATTTTCTATACAAATTTCAGTATTATTCTTACTGGTATTTCTTAGGGGCGGATCCAAGCACTCATTCGTTTCCGAAGGGAATTTAAAATTCTCCTAAAATTCTCATGAAAAAGCAAACATCTTGACTGAGCGGAAATAGTGGGATCTCTCGCCCTTGACATCTGCGGCTCAATTCGCCAGAAACTGACGAAGATTTGATGAACATTGTTTTCACATTTTGACACCACAGTAAGAACTAGATGGTGTAACGTTCGAAGATATAACGGGAAAATCTGACCCACCTCGTGTAACGTTTTCGTGAGCCATCAGATTCTTTTGCACCTGTGCAAGTTGTTAAAATTCAGTGCACAACTTTAACTATGAACTTTAACGAACAGGTTCTTTAATTAATTGCACAATTTGATGAAATGACTAACAATTAAGGCCTTTCAATTCCAGGTTGAATGGGCAATGTACGTTGACAACAAATGTTTCCCGTAAGTACCATCGGTAATGAATTACAAAAATGCACAATAAACTTAGGAAATTCATTCAGGAATGAGTTCATATCATGAATATAATATAAACGCCTAATCCCTGGTACAAAAATAACAATTATTAACAATGAAAGTACGATCTATGTTGCACAATGAACCCATAGTAACACGTAACGTTAGCGTTTTCCTTTGATCTCTGTCGTCCCGTTCTTGATAATTGAGACGTCAAGTGTAAACACTATCACTTGTTGCCATAGGACCCATTCATTACGTTTGGCGCAAACACAGACGCAGATTTTACGTGTAAACAAGGCTTAACATTTCACAAAACCTCGTTTACTGTCAACGTCACCGTTTAAAATGGATTGAATGTACTCCTACGGCACTGTTTCCACATCTAACGTTAATAAGATCAAAGGTACCGCTCACAAAAACCATATCAGTTCATTATTTGGAAAATCCTGGAATAGCTGAATTAGTTGGCGGTCATTTATAAATTTTGTAAATGTCAGTGAACACTATTGAACATTATGGTCTTGAAATTTCACCCCTGAAAAAATCAAACTGCTTTCCTCCTGTGGAAATGTTAACAAGAATAACACATAGCACTTATCACAGAAGTTAAAACATGTACATGTATTATCATGATCACTGACGCTTCATTTCTTCACGGATAGATATATGATCAGTGCCAGTACCCCAGCTATAACCACTAATACTACAGCTAATATACACATTTTCTTGCGCGCCTTTCTCTGGTACCGAGACGCCGATGTGAGCTGGACATTTCCGGCCTCGACATTCCCGTAAGTCTGCTCAACGTTGGCTTCTATGGTGTCTATGGTGTCACCCTGTTCGTGTACGAGCGCGCCCAGGTCTCGGAAAATCTCGTTGACGTCGAGAATATCGGACTCCAGTTGTCGGATGCGTTCTTCTCGCTCCTGGAGAAGTGCGAGGTCCGAGTCTACGGCGACCTCTTGAGCCTGAAAAAATACTTAAGTTGTAAGGTTGTTTGTCTGTCTATTTCTATGCCCAGTTATCTTCTGGTTATTACCTTTAAACTATCATCTAAATAAAACCCTACGAAGATAGTGCAAAGAATAATTTAAACAGGGTAAAAAGAATTTGATTTATTATACATAGGAAATCAATTTAAAATTTGCACTGTAATTGCACCTCCGTAAAAAAATCTTTTGACACAAACGTAGTGAGAATAAGACATCACACCAGGTTCCATTAAGAATCAAAAAATAAAAGATGCAAAGGAAACTTTTTTTCATAAAAAATTAGCATACTTCTTGTAACAGAATCAGTCACAAGTGTGATTGATGTACCTGGAGTTGTGCGAACTGCTCCTCCCGTCGTTTCTCCTCCAGTAGGCGTGCCTCGTCGTCCGTTGTTTCGCCCCAGTTGATAAGGTCGCTTCCGTGTCCCGACCTGGGCTGATGCTGCTGACTGCAAAAACAGATAGACAATAAAACATGATGCTGTACTTCATGTTTCAACATACAGTATGACCAAGATAACAATCTGAGGATCACTACTGGCGAGACAGCACGCAAGTAAGGGGATTCATCCTGGCTCTGAAACCCAGGGCAGACGTCACCAGACGTTATCAGTAACCCCACAAGAGGAATGGTGTCCTCCAAAAATTTAACAAAAAAAACCCCCCCAAAAAACCCCGATTGTGATGTTTTATGCCGATTCCAGTGTCGTTAGAAACTCGTAACATCTCTGGGTCATGTGACGGTGTCGTTTCCAGTAGTTTTTATCGTTTCAGAGTAGCTGTTCCGAAAGCCATTTGGCTTTCTTGGATTCTGGTCTTTGGCGACATTTTGTCAGCGGGGCTTGATTATTGACAGAGATACCACCAGCAAAGGTGCGACTTTCCGACGCACAAGTTGTCCGTGACGTCATGCGCTTTATGCGCGTACCTGCTGAGAACGACGCTCGACTTGACTTTCTGCGCGACGTCTTTCTGTAGTTTATTGTAACGCGTCACCGTTTCTTTGAACTCCGCCTTGAGACGATCGAACATCAACTTCTGTGGTTTGTTACCCGCCGTGATCACCTGAAAAATAACATAAACGTTCAGACTGAAATATAGCATTGCTGACGTTTCAGTTTTTGACTATATGATTGCAGATCGTAAAAAAAATATTTTTCTTCTACATGCTTCTTACTTTCCCTCTGCATATTTGTGACATGCGTCATACTTCAGTTTATTGGTGGAATGCTTCTTACCTCAGCATATTGGTGCGATACATTCTACCCCAGCATATTGGTGAAGTGCTTCTTACCCCAGCATATTGGTGGAATGCTTCTTACCCCAGCATATTGGTGGAATGCTTCTTACCTCAGCATATTGGTGAAGTGCTTCTTACCCCAGCATATTGGTGGAATGCTTCTTACCTCAGCATATTGGTGAAGTGCTTCTTACCTCAGCATCTTGGTGGAATGCTTCTTACCTCAGCATATTGGTGGAATCCTTCTCACCTCAGCATATGGTTAGAATGCTTCTTACCTCAGCATCTTGGTGGAATGCTTCTTACCTCAGCATATTGGTGGAATGCTTCTTACCCCAGCATATTGGTGGAATCCTTCTCACCTCAGCATATGATTAGAATGCTATTGGTGGAATGCTTCTCACCTCAGCATATTGGTGGAATGCTTCTTACATCAGCATATTGGTGGAATGCTTCTTGCCTCAGCATATTGGCTGAATATTTCTTGCACCAGTATATTGGTAGAATGCTTACCTCAGCATATTGGTGGAATACTTCTTACCTCAGCATATGGTTAGAATGCTTCTTACCTCAGCATATTGGTGGAGGGCATCTGCATATTGGTGGAAGGCTTCTTACCTCAGCATATTGGTGGAATACTTCTTACCTCAGCATATTGGTGGAATGCTTCTTACCTCAGAATATTGGAGGAATGCTTCTTACCTCCGCATATTGGTGGAATGCTTCTTACCTCAGCATATTGGAGGAATGCTTCTTACCTCCGCACATTGGTGGAATACCTCTTACCTCCGCATATTGGTGGAATGCTTCTGCAGTTTCTTTAATCAAGTAGTTGGTGCTCTGTTCTGAGCTGTGGATTCTGTCTCGGAGCTGTGTACTATCTTTGGTTGTACCTGTGACAAAAAATATGATCGAAATATTATCATCCATATCAAACGTACAAAAACGTTTTCCTTCAAAACACAAGGGAATACACGACAAGTAAACTGGAGACACATAACAAAAGACAATAAATCCAGTACATGTACACGCTGGCTTCCTTATTTACGCAGAACTTCAGCTGTACCGGGACCGGGAACAATATTATGCGGAAGTTTTCACACTGCAAGGGAGTGGGACCAGGACCTCCTATTAGGTACATGCTAAGGTACATTCTACTGTACTGGGAAAGGTACAAAATGGGTTGGAAACCCATTGATACCGGTATAGGTACAGGTACATTTCCCCTTCCAGTGTGAAAACAACAAGATAATATACAGTGAGCCAATTCTCCTGGTCCCGGTCCCATTCCCGTTCCCAGTCAAGCTCTGTGTAAATAAGGCATTACAACGAGTGCGGTTACAACGAGCTCGGTTACAACGAGTGCCCGGCCGAAGCGACGAGCAGATTTCTTTGCGTTAAAATTAACGACACCAATGTCAAAAAGCTCAGCTGCAATGAACATGTACTCACAACGATCAGTTTCTGTTGTAAATTTTTAATCGTTGTAAGCGGGACTTGTGTAAGGGCTTGATCACATTTAACATCAAAGTAACTGGTTAATTTTACTGTTACCGTTTAGAAATGCTTGTAGGGTTTTTTGTACATAGCTTCAAAAATCAGAAGTGCCACTGACAAAAAACGACAGCTTCGAAGACAAGTGTAAACGAACCTAAAAAGCGCTGACCGAGACGAAAGTTAATCGAAGAAGACCGCATAAAACCTTGTTCACATGTACGATTAAAGTGACCGTTTTTGTTGGCATCACGTCCGATCTTTCCAACATGTATAATGCAATGCGTAAAGAACCCCACAGAAATCCATCTAACCCATTTTTAAACAATCAGAAAACGGTACGTGTGCGTGAATAGACCCTACCGAGACGTCGACCCACCTATCTGTTTGCTGGCTCTTTCCAACGTCGTTGAGTTGCTGTTGATTTTGAATATGTTGGTGCTGATTTTCTCGGCTATCTGGGCGGCTCCGTTGCTGGAGGCGGCGGTCTGGTAGGACGGCTGCCCGGCCCCGGGACCCCGGTCGCTGTAGCGCCCGAACCCCGCGCCATCCCCTGGGTCGTCCCGGTACTCATTGCTCGTCGAGCCGTAACCCCGTCCTGTACTCATCTCCGCTTAATTGTATCACTGGTTGTATGACTGTAGATTAGATTGGAATGATGTCTTCTACGAGGGTTTCCCTTTCTTTCCTCACAACATGTCGAATCTAGAACTGAGAGGGAAAAGGTTCGTAGATATAGTAGTAAATGCTTATCTTGTTTTACCGCTTGGCTAGAATGTGTTTGTACTCTGAAAAATCGACTTCTGGAACATTTTGGAATCGACTCAATCAAGATGCAATGAAAAAAGATACTTGAGCAATTGTAGACTGGCTGATTTAGAAGGGGCACACGTGACAACTCCCCCTCCCCTCCGGCTATTTATTGACTCCTTTTAACGTGAACAGTTCACTGGGATTGCCCCCTCCCCTCCTCCATAAGAAATCCAGAATCCACCTCTGATACGAGTTGTGTTTTATAAATTGTTTATTGTTTAAAGTTTGTTATCAGAAAGCTTGATCTCGATCTAGTCATAACAGGTAAAAGGAATATCAAAATGTAGTTTTCCTTCAGACATCCAGTTATCATCAGACGGGAGGGTGGTTTCTTTTCCTGATCCTCAACTTTTCAATCCTACCCATCAGTAATCACTTCAAATTTTCAGTCAATAAATAACCTTTCAGTACTGAACACACTATAACGGTTACTTCGATATAGTCCTTTCTTACCGTGGTCTTTGTCTTCACATTTATCCAGCCTTTGTTTACAAATTTTTGTCGAAATCAAAAATGAACAAAATATCATATGATTCAGACTAATATTGCCTCCCACGTCTGATGCTATAAAGGCATTTTTTTTTGTCTACAAAGCAGAAGTGACATTCACAGGCTGGGCAATATATCAAATTTAATTTATCTGATTAAATATATCCGATTAATTTTTGGAATAAATTTTCCAAGAAATAAATTTCGAAATGCTTTTATTACATATAAAAGGGTCATTTTTCTAGTTATGATCATTTTCGTACATTTGGTTCAATTGACCAGGACCAATTGATTAGGATCTATTTCCCCTTTCTATGTGGATCCAAGGGGCGCCAGAAACACAGCCCTCTAAGTCCATTTTTTTTTCAATTTCATGCAGTTTTTCAGTAAATTTGGGCAAAATAACAGGTTGGCGCCCCCACCGTTGCGGTTGGCCCCGTCTCCTGGAATCTTGAATCCGCCACTGCTTTCGCAATACTATCTTTTGGATGGAAAAGAAGGTAACAACTAAAGTTAACATGACTTAATTTATTGACATTTATTGTCATAAAATCATTATTTTACATCAATTAAAAAAAGAATTGTAAAGCTGTCTTCCACAACGCATGCATGATTACAGATTTCCCTCAATTACCGCTAGATGGCCGATGTCCAGCAGGTGCGCGGCCCCTGCCTGTGCATAAATATTAAACTCATTTTTTTGCAGGAGAAATCCGCTGGAAAACTACCACAATTTCGCCGAATATGGCTCGAGCATCACCAATTTCTTATTTGATATAAATTCAGAGGATTTATACATCAGATTTTGTCCTTAAGCTGATATTCGAAGAAAAATACAGGTGTTGCTCATGCATAATTAATGATCGATCTCCATGTTGTTGCCTTAGTGACGATTGTAGTTGCACCTTTCAGCATGTTGTGTTTTGGTTAGGATATTTTGCGGATATCTCGAGTTATTTTACAGGATTTAACGCGATAAATAGACTGAGTTGTACATGAATATCTGAGGAATAATCATGACTACAGAAGACGCAAAGGGATACCTTTCTAAGAGGGAAATTCCCCAACTTTTTGAGGTGAGTTCTTGCTTCCAAGGATAACATCATGTTTTGACAGTTGACAGTCAACATGTTGCGGAGTCTGAGAGCTGAATAGGATGGATGTTGATGGAGCCCTCAGTTCCTTGGAATATTTTGAATAAAATACACACAATAGTTTAAAAAAAAAAATACTCATGACATGGGCATTATGTCAAGAGTAGACATTCCGTAGATCTAGTTTCTTCTTGGTTGCTAACAACTAGTCCAAATAAAAAGATGGGAACCACTATTCTTGTACCTATCTTGTATATTGCGCCCATTAGATCTACAGATTATTTTACAGCCTGATTTGGGTTTATCTTTAGTTGACAATCTGCTCGTGTGAAAAATATGGCCTCTTTTTTTTCTTTTATTACTGTCGATTTAGGGTCGCCCCCTCCCCACCCCTGTCCTCCTCCAAATCACATGATTTCACACTTTTATGCAAACTTTTTTCGGAAATTCTGGCTAAAGTTGTGTTTGGCGCCACTTTAATTTAATGGGCGCCACCACTGTTACAGGTCGGGCACGGCTAAATCGAACACGGTTAATTCGAAGTTCCACTTAATTCGAAGTTTCAACCAAGTCTTG
>JBCAUG010716646.1:0-27339 GCA_038406175.1 Haplosyllis leylae | reverse complement strand
GTGTGTAATTAGTCAAATAATTAACACATACAACAGCAAGGAGTAGAAGTCAACTTCCAGATCTGTCAGATCTGACAGATCTGTCAGAAATGCGTATCGCGAAAAACTAGATTAGCCAATAACAAATGACCCTTTATGGGTAAAATCTTACGTTAAAGACGATGCAAGAAATTAGGCGAAGTGAAGTCCACATTAATTTTCAAATGAAATCAGTGCTACTTTCTTTGTGCTGTGGTACGACATAATGTATTCGATACAAGTGGACAAACAAAGTTACATTATGTGGAAAAGAAAAGGAAGATTTACATTTGTTTCCTTGAGAAGAAAACATTCGATAAAGTTGTATATTGTTAGTTGTCGAGAAGAACTTTCACTTTCTTTGTCTTATTCTGTCCGAGACCCTTGTCGTCATGATGTCTGGGGAATATAAAACCGCCTGTAAACATAAGAGGGAACGTCATCATGTGTGCCGTCATCAAGTAAAAAGTGATTATTAAGGATCTTAGACATATGGAAGTCGGCAGACATTTTTCCTCACAGTTACTTTGTACAAAACGGCCAGGAATAGCGGTGTTCCGAAAACGTTTTAGAACAAGAAAGTCCTCCTACGTGAACGCAAGAGGCATACCACCCACCAGCTGACTTGTACCTGGCTGGGTACCCCCCCCCCCCGCAGACCCCCCTCGTCCTGGCCCGGCCGGTGTACCCCCCCTGTGAACTGACAAACAAACTGAAACTATTACCTTCCCCCATCCTTCGGATGCGGGCGGTAAATATTGTGCAAGAAAATAATTTACTAGATCCGTAGAAAATCTATATCTGCTCTCATTACTGTCTGCGAGTCTGTCGCTCTGATCAACATTTGGCGTTGGAGCCATCAACGAAATTTCTATGGGATTTGAACTCGCAACCTCTTGGTCATAAGTGGGAAACTTTAAAACATTTTAAATAGCCTTCAGTAATTTTTTACTGTTTCTAGTTGAATTCAAAAAAATAATCTAATTGGATGAATCCCTTACAAGATAGGAACAATAAAATTGATTGGCTTAAACAGGGAGTAGGAACGGGAAACGCATCTGAAGTTACAGCAAGGAGCTTTGAGAAATATTTCTATTTTCTTATATAAAGGTAGTCCTTTGGGAGCTGCTGTTCAACGATTTAACATAAGTCATTTGAAGAAAATAATGTCATGAGACATTTGTAAAATTTTAAGCAACATTCACCGTGAACACATGGCTTTGGCGTCACAGTCCCAAAGAACTACCTTAAGTCCCACTTGCTCTTGTGACATCTTTATTCATATGCTGACTTTACTATTGACCTACAATGCATGTACTTTCTGAACGGGTGCAATTACACAAAAAACAGACCAATAATAATGATCCTTTACTTTTCTTAAATTTTGTGATACGTTGAAGGAAAAGCCCTGCAGTTAACTAAGAGACCACTTATTTCTCTAAATGTTTGCACCACTGAAAGATTCCTTCGTTTCTCAGTTTGTCGTCTGTGGGATGAACAAAAGATTGGGAAGCATGAATTTGTGTCTGCGTACCTGGTGTCCTTGAAGCTTGTTACGTAAACTGAGCCACCAAGCTGAATAAGAACAGCAATTAATTATCCTTTAGTACAGGTTTTTTTTTCACAAAATACCTGATTTGAAAGAAAGCTCATGATAAAGCAGTGATATCCTTTTCCTGTTCATCACTAACGGAAAGTAAAAAGTCAAGGATACATGTTTTTGGCTCTGTTTTCTTCGAGTTTTACTTTGTATGTTGTCCAGAAAAACGACAAACCTCTTGCTATAACATTCTACAGAATACCAGTAACTTTTTTTAACTGAGATGGATTTCCATATTTTAAGTAGACACGTGAAAATATATTAGGTGCGAAATATATGAACACAAGAAAGTCTTCCAGTAGAAGGCATACCGACCACGGACACCCCCGTCCCCGCCGCGTCCTTGTTGGGGGCAGGGGATGAGGGACCTCCTTCCCGGTAGGCCCTCGTGGTTATTGTTCCTTCCTGGCCCTTCAAGGTGGAGCCTTTCCAGAATAACAGGGTTCCTGTTCCAGTACATCATGGGATGTGTTCCAGTACATCATGATACGATTGCATCATGGTATGCATTTCTTGTGCATCACGCAAAAAGTTGCAGTACTATTTAATTATTAATATTTTTGTATTTGACATTTAGTTGCCTCATTTTTAAATAGTATATATCCAGACAATCAGAAACAACTTTCAACTCCACTCAGCCTCCTGCGGAAAAGAAGCTGTACAAAAGTGAGGGATAACATCGACAGGCACTTAGTTGTCTCTTTGAAGTTGCAGGGGAACTCTTTCAACCTTCAGGCTTCTGATTTCCCAGTCGAGAAACCAACACAACATATATGGCTATTTTACAGGAACTTTGCGACAAGTTTAATCTTAGGTGGTCGACCAATCAAATTAGGTTTTCTAGAACAGGTTGGCGAAGCAATTGAACCAGCAAGTACTGAAATTTTAACAACCTGCAGAAGTGAAAAAAATCGGTGTCTTTTTTACGCAGTGACTTTTCTCGCATAATGTTGACCGTGGCTTGTTCCAAAAGTACACTTACATGTGTCACGGTGTGACCTTTTCGTACTCGTCGTAACCGGTTCCCCGGTCTATTAGATGTGGGCACTGGGTACCAGTCATCGCTGCTGACATGACAGCTCTATGAGCTGTTGTGTCAGAAGAGATGTGTTGACCCCTACGGATGTAGGGTGGACACGACTTTTCGTGTCTGTCGCGCATGTGTAATACCCCTTCCCAGACCTATAAAAGTGTCTGCAATCACCTGAATCAGGGAGTCTGATTTGGTCGGCCTCTCAGTCTGAACAGGCTTGAACTAGGAGTCGTCTACCCTCTGAGATCCCTTGTTGTGACATTCTTCCTGAGCAACGAACTTGTCGCTCCCCCCTGAGGTCTTCAGAAGATATCTTGTGTTGTCGTTAGTTATTCATTTGTTGTACCCGACAAGTAGTTATCTGTCATTACCAACAAGTCGTATGCGTCATCGGATTCACCAAACCCAACCCCGTACAACCGGTAATTTCGTATCCCATTGCCATGACCTAAGAGCCTCATGCGTAAAGTAATTTGAGTAACTCTGGGACATGAACCACCGCCGCTTTGTCGAGTGACTAGTGATGCAGCACCCATCTAGTTAAATCTGTTGCAACACAGCTAACAGCCCTGCAAGTTTAGAATTGCCCACACACCGTGTAGCGAGAGTCATCAACGTGAGGGATATCGATTCATCGTTGTCCCTGGTTCTGCAATTCTTCCCCACCCTGTCGCATACTAAATGTCGTGTGCGACACGCGACACATGTATCTCTCGAATCAAGTGAGAAGGTGGTCCCAAATTGAAGACAACCCGTGATCTTTTTGACCGTACACCCGAATCTGCAAAACGTGACATGGTATCATTTGATTTGAGAGGATCGGAAATCATTGACAACAATGGTTGCTTCATCCGTAACATTTATGAAGATGGCAAATAAATCTTAAAAAGTAATTATTGCGTAATTGCATGCAAGCCATGCATCAATGCCACCATATGTTTAATCATTTTTTTAGATTCAATCTCTTTTGGCTTGTATCCAGGTCATTGTCGCTTATTGTTTTGCTGTATTCGAGATAAAAGGCATGATATCAAAGTAGATGAAGCAGCATCTCAAAATGTCACCACTACTTTTCAAGTATGAAAGCCTAACTTTCTAAACTTGGTACAAAGACAAAACATTAAGTTGGCAGTTTGCATGAAATTCGTCATTAATTTTGCTGAATTCAAAGTGTCGTCGCCTCTTGAAAAAATCGAATTTTCAGTTAAAAGAGCCGAGGCTTCAAGGCTGCGCTACTTTCATCAGTCTATTTCTAATTGTCAGATGAATGTAAAGTGCGCGTTGGGCGTACCTTCCCTTAGTAAAAGTGAGTAACTCGGAGTCATAGGAAAGTGTGTTTATTCTACTCTGGCTCTACTTGTGGTGCACTCTATATACATGTATCTTGGACAGCTATAGGGTGTGCCGGTTGTACTATGGGGTATGGGTGGAGCCCTGCCTGTGTGTGGTCAGGCACGTATCATACCCTGCATGAAGTACGCTTAACTTGAAGGTGAATGCGCAACTTGTAATTAAAAACCGGTATTTAGCTCAAGGACACTTTAACAGTCCAATAAACCTACACCTTTAATTGTAATAATTAATTTCATATTGGCATTTACTTTCATTATTACATTTATTTGTGATTTCGAAACTAATATCGAATTTCATCAAAGCTGTACAAAAGCCATAGCCGCATATGGATTTTCATAAGCAAAGGCATTGAGTTGACCTTTAAAACCAACAACACAAGAATAATGTCATTTTTCGGACAAAAGTCTTCGTGCATTTCATCAAGACAAACGAGTGGACATTTTTCTTCCATTTGATTTAATCCTGGTTTTATTAGAATGTTTGCTGGTATATGAAGCGTTCAAATTTCCTGGATACCAGATGTAATTTAAAGGCACCCAGTTACATTGAGATGTATCCAACCAATGATTGACAAGTGAAAATTGTGCGCAAACCTTGATGATTGACAGTTGACGCGTGGGAAAGAGTCATCCGCCGTAAAGCTCCTTCACTCTGGAATTTTGCTCTCATTTTTAGCACATTCTACTTGATTTTTGTTTCCTGAAAATTTTTAGCTGATAAAATCTAAATTCTATCATGTGGTACTTGGTATGTTTCTAAAAGAAGATTTTCCTTGGAATCAAATAATCAGGAAAGCATGGAAGATACTGGAGCCTCAAACTGTAGCAAAAAACTCCCACTGTCGTGAGTAAAAAATCTAAATGAAGATAAATGATTCCAAATCAATGATTCCAGTAGGATATCCTGCTTCTGTTTCTGATGTCCAAACAGATCAAGCTTACCACATGTAACTTGATTGGTCATTTTTATCTGTCACACTGAACCACTGAAACTTCTTTTTCATCGGGGAATTCTTTGCTAAAACGAAACAAAATGCACAAAATTGGTTCCTTATTTTGTCAATTCCTTTCATAATATTCATTTTTATGCTGAACTTTTTATCCGTATGGTCTTAAAGGTAAAAGATGAAAATGTTGTTGAATCGGTTAAAGATTATGGCGGATATTACTGGGTTGACCGTAATTCCAATTTTTGGATCTATGGAATTAGTCTTTCTATTAAATTACTCATGTCCATCCAGACTAAAAACATTACTGACAGTCAATCAAAGTTATTGAACAAAAACATGATTTATGAACTTTTCGTTGTAATTCGCATCCCGATAGTTGATGACGCCCCCCCCCACCCAAAAGTTCAAGGACGCTTTTCCCCAAAGTGTCCAAATGTTCTTCACCCTCAAAAATTAAAGTGTCCTCAGATGCTTTTCCCCTTTTGCATATCAGCTTCTGCATCGACAGTCCTGCCTGGGTAGGCAATCAATTGTTTACATTCTCCATCAAAATATATCCACCGTCTTGATTCTGAAGACACTCGGGCATAAAAATCATTTGCCCAATCTCTGGGTCCTTCACGTTTTACAGGTATTTCCTGGAAATAAGGTGCTATCCTGAATCTATGTCTTGATGCGAAACGAAATTGCGTCGAATAATTGGATACGGGCAATAATATTATTCTCGCCACTTCTTTGAAGTGAAAGAGCCAGTGCAAAACGAAGCTGATTGCTGAAAGCGTTGTAGCGTACAAAGAGCTTTGCCGTCGTCTCATTCCAGATGTACCATATATGTAAATTAGTCGTGCTTTAACACTTGATCCTTCATGGCCTGCAGGCAAATTACCAAGCAAGGTATTTCCATTCTTGTAATCTCTCGCAGGAAACTTCTAAAGTACGATTGATAGGTAATCTACGTCGCAGCCCAAGGAGATTAGACATCCAGCAAATGTTCATCAGAGATCTGGGTATTATTACTCCCTCAAGTTCAGGGCCTCACTTTTAGCTTTACACTTACCTGTATCCATTACAAAGGGTGAATATTTTTCATTTCGAAATGTACGAATGCTCACTATTAATCCCTAGTTGTATGAAAATTATCTCCCAAGTAATTAAATTGTTTTCATTGATCTAGAATTTGTCAATTTTTAGCAAGATATACCGAACCATAAGGCCCGTTCACAACGAGTGAAAGAGAAAGCGAAATTTCTGTTTCATGTTTGCAATATATTCTTTGATTTTTTTTATTTGTTCTTTGATCATTTTTGCTTTCGCTTTCGCTTTCGCTTTCATCTGCTGTGAATAGCCCATTAGGTGGTACCCTCGAATATACATCTCCGGTATTAATCCGTATTATCTACATGTCTACGATGTAATATCAGTAATGAAATTACAAGTGTCGCATTAGTGCAGAGAAGCTCATTACAAGAAAGAACCTAATTTGGCCGAAAGGTTTCTCTGAAAATTACAATCAGAAGTAATAACTTTCATAGTAAATCTGTCTGACTTGCACGAACAGGGTGTTTGATATTTGACCTTGGGATTTCTCTGTGGGATTTCCACCAACAGCCACAACACAACAACAGTTTCAATAATGTTTCTTTTCTACTGGATGCATCTTCCATTTTGTTAGTTGAATCATGTAGCTTCCATTCTAAAAATGGCCAGCTCACAAGAAAAGAAGCTTAAGATTTCAATTTTATTTAGTTCGTCATGCTACTTTTGTTAAATTCATCATATTTCTTATGATGTCACCGAATTGCGCGTGATGTCATGTGAAGTACTTAACAGACTTCAGGCTGCTTTTACGATTGCTTTTGATGTCAAGTAGTAGTAGTAGTAGTAGTATTTCCCACGCAGGCATAGTGCCTATATGCTGGGCTCTTGGTAAAATGCTTGATTGGGCAGAGGGCACATTTTGGTTCCTAGCCTCAGCTCTTCTATTTGTTCCATCTTCTTTATCCTCTTCCTCTCCTTTTCTTCCTCCTCTTCATCTTCTTCTTTCTAATCTTCTTCTCTTCCTCTTCTTTCTCATTCCTCTTCTTCCTTTCCTTCTCCTTCATTTCCTTCCTGTTACAACTTATATTTGTGCAACTATTATGTGGAATTGACCATTACTTTGGTCTTCAGATGATGCTACCAACTAGGAACGATGAATTTTTCACCTGACTGAAATGCTTTTCGTTTAGATTAAATTTAACGCCAAAAGATGCTCATTGGAAATAAAAACGAAACCTGGTTTTGGAACGATGCGTTTCGAAAACCTTAATTATTGATTGTTGGAGCCCATGTAAAACTGTACCGGCTGATTACGTAACGCATTAATCATGTTTTAACCGGATGAGAGGCCAGCTGGAAGATCCATCTATTTTCAACTTTGAAGTCCGGTATAATTTTACCTGGCCTTTTTAGGAATTTTCATCTTCAATTACACGGCAAATATTAATAAGCAAAGGCTTACTCAATGAGTAAAGAAATGACTCCAGATTGCGCAAATTTCGAACAACTCGATTTTACGCTTCAAATATATTGAAACCCAAGGACGCCCATTTACTAAGGACATCCAAATTCGGGTTAGGTATTGCCTGGTCAAAATGAATGAATGAGAAATTTTGCCCAAACATTTTAAAAACAGAAGAGTTCACATGACAAGTGTATTTTCTTCCAGCACGTCCAAAAAACATACATATATGAACTGATGCATCCCCTCTGATATTGCTACTCTAGGAAAAGAAACTAATCACGATTGTAGCAGTACAAGTTACAAAGAACCTACCAGAAACAATAGAAAAGTGTATCATGTCGTGGAGCTGAGGAGGCACGTACAGATGTAATCTATCCATCCAAACACAAAGAGAATTACCGAAGATGTTATTGAGTAAAATTATCAAAGGCACGATAAGAAATTGGACGTTTTGAGAGGCGCACGATTCGTGATACTGTCACGTGCCCCGCATGCGCAGAGTGGGCGGGTTTGACGCAAGAAAAGTGGAGACAAAATTGCAGGCCATTCGTAACATTATCTCTGTCCTCTCTAGAAACTTAAAGGTCCTATTGAAACTACGCAGCAGCAGCAGCAGCTTACATGGACTAGGAAAGTAGCAAAACAACCGGTAGTAGCTTGTTTATTATTCCCGCGAGACGGTGGTGATGCACTCGAACACTGCCGTTAACCAGGTAATTGCTGGATGTCCGGTGTCTGTCTTGTCACTTAACAGGTTTTATGCTCACTATTTGATGCATCTTGACCTTGGCAAGTTGTTCTAACAAGGTGCCTTAAGCACCTTGAACAAATTAAAAGAAAACACTTTTTGACTGTCATGTATTTCGGCTTTACGTGCAACAAGGTTAGACGTACACCCTGTACGTGAGCATTCTCAAGGGTTGGCCGATTGAATACCAGTAAAAATTTCCAGTCGGCCGATAAATCATTAGGTAAATAAGCCAATAAGTCACAATTTGTTTAAATCAATCGGAGATAGGTTTGTCAGCCAAAGAAAAAATTCAATGTTCCTATTTCTAAATATGGTATTGTATTTCCATTTTTGCATTTTGCCTCATCGAGTTGCCTTTTAATTGGACTCTAAGTTCTGTCTTCTTGAAGGATTGTTTGGCTGCGATAAAAGCTTTACATGAGGTGCCAGTGTCCAAGACCAAAAACGGCGTCCATTGGAAAACGTCCACTGCAGAAATTCTTAGCCCTTGAAAGCTACGTAATCTCTAAAATAATGCGCCCGAGGCGCCAGCATTGGACAGAGGTTTGATTACTTTTGTACAGTAGTGTAATTATTATTGTTAAAGCCATAACGGGAATTCGAGACGTTATTGTTTGATCTATTACTAGTACAACTTAATAGGACAAATCCTTTGTTGTCGTTACAGTTGGTTTCGTTATAGTTTGTGGTCTAATTTCAGACCTTAATTCTTGATGTCATTTGTCCTGACTTGATGTCATGTCCATTATGGGAGTCACCTCCCTCTCTGCTTGCACTGACTTTATTGTATCACATTTAGCTGGAGCCTAAACCACTCAAGTAATAATGATAATAATTTTGAGATAAGAATCCATAATCTTATGCCCAGAAGCTTTGATCTTGTCCATCCAGCAATTAGTTTCCCGAAATTGCGTTCCCAGTGGAATACAGCATAATGGATGTTGCCTGCTTGATCGTGTAGCCCTGGGTCACTACAAATCAAATGTTCAATCATGGCCAATTTCCTTAAAAGATTAAATGGAAAGAAAGTATGTAAGGGATATAGCTCGGTAAAAACAACCTGTGGCGAACATGTCGTTGCTCCAGACTTGTTTTTGCATTTCTAACAAAGACTCAAAAGCCAAAATGATTGATCACTGGGCATCCGTGCAAGGCGAATATTTTACGTTTTCTTAAATGATGCACAAGGGTTTTCGTTTTGGCAAAAACAATTTTCTTTTTAAGGTAAAAAGTGACTGTTTTTATTTTGGCCAAACACATTTTAACTTCATTCAAAATCTAAGACTGGCACACTCCTGAAGTGCTGTAACCTCTAATAGAGAGTGAAACCAACTGTAGCTTTATTTCTTTGTACTTGTCTTTGTCTCACTGTCATTTCCTTGTTACTTGTAGTTGATGACCCTATTGCCAGAATGAGCTCTGGCACTCCATCACAGCCCTCATTGGGAGTACATGCTTAACAGGTAGAAGCTGCTTTAATCTTAAGTTCTGAATTATGCAAAGTACACTAATTGGAAAGTGAGGAACATTCTAATTACTGGCGTAAAAGCTGCCTCAAAAGGTACATAGTGATTTGTATTATACCTAGTAGGACGATTACTCGTCAAGAATTACCATCAAGGTGCCAACAAAATACACAGTCTTCCATGACAGTTTTTTCACATTATCAGAATAGAAGAATGCCAGAATCTTTACAAAAACCAGACTTACGTATAAGTGGCGAATCTGGGGGTGCAAGGGACGCACGCCCTCTCTGGTTTTAATAAGCTGATTTTGTTTCAATTTAGTGTACCTTTTGCTCTTGATGTATGGATGAATATTTGTTTTTTTCTCTTCCCGTAGCATTTTTGGAAACGTCTAATTTCAATTTACGCTGGTTGTTTCTCTCCTGAGAAACTTTCAGATTTGGTCTGATGTTGAAATGTCGTCTGAAACAAATCATTAGATCTACGATAGATCTATTTCTTTTGAATTAGGACGCCGAGATCGCGTACAAATTAACAGGCCAATAAATTCCCTTGTTTCACACCTGTGCAGATTTAGTGAATGGGGGTTGTAAAGCAGCTTACCACTGATTAGTACGCCTAAACCAATTTTCTTCTTTTGATAACCTTTGCAAACACATTATACAATGTACCTGAATTCTCCTAGTTTTATTCACGCAGTTTCTTTCTTTCCGCTGAATGTTGTGTCGTCCATCAATGTTCTTAACATGAACACATTCGAAACATTAACCTCTTTGGGTTGAAAAAAAAACTAACCTCAATTTCCTCTTACAAAATACTGCCTCGGAAAGGCCATCATTCTGAGGGGCCCTGGAGGTTAATCCGCTATCCGATTAAAAAATTGCCACCAGATTAGACTGGTGACAAGGCTTATCTGAGGAAGACCCTGAGGACCCTCAGCTAAACGACACTGAGCCCCGTCCGATTGAACGGAAAACCTCTCATTCAGGACGAATATTGCAACACTTATGCCGTAAATTCCTTTCCGTGTAAATCTTCTCCCGACATTTACTCCCAGATAACTGTGCAAGTACGTTAACAGAAATTGTAATTTCATTTGATAGGGTATTGATACAAATCACAAAATTCCCAGGGAAACTCCATGTTGACGGGCATTCGATGAATAGCAGTTGGAATCGGTTGGCCAAAATTGGAGTGATATATATTAATTGGTAAAAGATACGACTTTTACTCTTAGTAATATGTGTCTGAGAGTTAAAACTTTCCAATACGCAGCAATGAAGCGGAGTGAAGAAACAGCATTGATGGCTTAAGGCAGCCCAGGAATGGAGCATGCACATGACATGCCTCTTGGGGCCAGCTCACAGCGTATCACAGCGACTGTGACTAGAATTGACACATGTTTTTGGTTTTATTACTCTCTATATGAAGGTATACACATGGAACGTCCATATTAATATCCCAATGAAGGACCCATTCTGTTGGAATAACATTGATTTCTCTGCATGGTGCCAAAAAAAACTGACACTACCAGGGTCGTTGACGCGCCTTGTAGTTGGCCCTTCAGAACGGTGTACACATCTAACATCCAGAGTAGCTCGTTAATGAGCCAACAATGATCTTTTTTCACTTTTAAACCCATCAGTTTTGTCTGGACAGTGAAATGTGATGTGGCATTTCGACATTTTAAAGTTTAAAATGTTTTAAAAAAATTTCAATTTTACACGATTTTAATTACATTAAACTTCCATTAATTTCCTGCAGAATATTCTCCAACCTTCGTATTGAACAAACACGTTCCTGACATTTAGCTTATCTAAATCTATACTGTTAAAATTATGTCTAATTTGCAAGACGTCCAAAGTGCAGAATAATCTATTAGCCAAGATTTTGCTTATTAAGTTTCGTCGCGATTGTTTTGTGACAAATTAGATGTAATTTGAGAAGTTTGCGCTTTTGTATTTGAAAATTTTTATACAATAATGTTTCTTAAAAGAGAAACTGAACCTGAAATCAATTGGTCTGTATACTTTTTATCATTTTTATTCTAAGCATCACAACTACTTATTTGTGGGGTTTTTTCCCTTCCTTTTTTAAAGTGAAAAAAATGTAAACGTTTGATGCTGGATTGATTTATGCTAGGTAAGATTGGACCATGGCGAGGTCAGATTGACTCGAACATTGGAAAACTTAAAAAAACTTGGAAAATTTAAAATTCCAATTTGGGTGAAGGGGACCTTTGCTAGCCATCGTGTTGGCTAAATCGCACCTAGCTTAAACCAACTTTGTGCAATATAGAATTTCTAATACTATTCATCTTACATGGAACAAGTCACCAAAGTGAAATTCTTCACTCCTTAATATTTTAAACTATATCCACAAATGCCCTGTATTTCGACGTTTTTACGAGGATAATAGAATGTCTTCAATTCGCTTACTTTCTTGAGGTCAATTAATAACGCACGCATAATTTTCTGGATGAGATGGGAGCATATATTCTGGTCCTGCCATAAGAAAACGAAAGTTGTTTCATATTTGCCAACCGAATGTGAAAGCTGAAATTCTATGCTCTTTGTTTAAAATTTCACCCATATGCAAAAGGTCGTGCCCCCAGCTGGAACTCCGACTTGTATCAAAATATCATACAGATAATATTTCACATACGAAGTCTTGGGTAATATTGGCAGAAAGAACATAATTTCATTTTTATCAAAAATTAGCAGTGTTTTACCTGATGTGGAATTTGATGTCTGTTATCGTCCAGACATATGAAATCAAAAGGCGCAGTTTCCCAATGTTCTTAACTCAACACCCATCTGGTTTTGAGAATCGTGATCAAATTTTTAACACGCTATCCATTTTGTGCTTGTAATTCGTTTTAAAATTAATGACGCTTTTAGACTTTTTATTGCCATTCTGAGAAAAAGAACTTTTAAAAGGGACAGTGCTCTTTAACCGTCAAATATTAAATTTCAAGCCTAACACTAATTATCACGGCAGACGAAACCGGATCAGTCTAAAAACGTTTTGTAATTGGTTACATTGCCTGTGATAAATTACATTTTCTGAGGAAGAAACAGAACCCATGATGGACGTGAGTGTCTCCACGTGATGGATTATCCCTTCACTAAATTACTGTTCTAAACGTGTGCAATACACTAAGAGCGACCTGTAACATGTAATATCATCTGATGTTCTCTACCTGAAAAAAAAAACAATGTGACAGTCCAGTATTTTGCTACGGTGTCGTTTACACCAAGCGATTCGGATTGCGAAAGTGATATCGCTAATAATCGATCAATCAGTACGAAAGAGCCCTAAACGTCATTGACCCAACTAAATACAAGTACTACCATTTAGTGCCACAAAAGGACAGCGGTCAGTGACCTCCAGAAAGAAACATTACAACACCTGTACATTTCTGGGTGAATTCGGGTGAGAAATAAAGAGCAATCAGAGCAGCCATATGATTTCGAAACAAGGCCTTTGGGGCATAAGATCAACTAGAAAAGTGTGTATTCGGTTCTGGGTGCAAATGGTTCAGTGCGATTGCGCGAGATGAACAGCGGAATTTATTTTCACCAAATGATTTGACTTGATGTCTACAATATCCTGAATCGATACTCGATCTTACAATAGATGTAACGACATTGCATCATTTTAATAAATGAGTAAGTTGACCGCCAACCTTCTACGTAAAATTCTGTATTCAAGTTTCGGAATGGAGGTTTTAAAAATTAAACCTTCTTCATTTGTCTAAAAGACAAAATTCAAGCAGTGACTGCTCGTTCGATGCCTCGTGGTAATTGAGTAGGTGTATACATTTGAAGAAAGGCATGCAAAAGAGGAAATTAGCCCAAACAATTTGAAGAAAACCCTGACCATAATAAACAAGGCTACGTTGTCATTGCTAGAAACGATCGTAAGCTGAGTCTTAGCATTTAGCAAACAGGGTTTACTGTCCCATGCAATATGGTAGTCCTTGTTAGTAGAAATTTAATACAGATTTAGATAATTGGACTACCGAATCGTCAATCATTCCAAGACAACAAAAAACATTTGGCATTTAAGCCTGGAATCTTAAGAGTTCAATCTTACTACATCATCCATTTAATCACTACGTAGTGCACCTGTACATTTTGTTGAGTCTAATTAACCCAATTCATCAACTCCGTTAGAAACGGCCAAATGTAGGAGACCCTAGGGTGTCGACCCGTATTTAAATGGTCCATGTTGTGGTTCCTTCCCGTGAAACTTGGTTAACAAGATACAATTACAGTTTCCCCGGAGTGAATAAGACAGTTAAGTAGACTTCTAATTTGTCACACGTGATCTTTCACTTTGTTTATACTTTCGTTTTTTCGACTGGTGTTTTAATAACTGAAGAATTTTCAACAATTCTGTCGTCTGATTCCACCAAAAATATTTTCAAAAATACGTTTTTTTAGAAATCGAGTGGACAAAACATTGAAGGATGAAGGGATCAGTGATCCTGTAATCGATATTTCCAAATGTTTATTCCCCATTTCACGTGTATATTAACACAGAAAAAAGTAGAAAATGTCAAGAGTCTGTTCAGGTGCCAGCAAGGGGTTGTATGGATTGAAGTTCGTCTGCAGTACGGACCACATTCGGCAGTTGGTTTTTGCTGTTTGCTTTTAAACTCCCAGGGGGCTCGTCCAACACACAAGAAGACTGCGCTGATAGTCATCATATCAGCAGGTTCAGCTCCGTTTTTCATCCTTTAATCACCCCCAGAAGGAAACCCAAATGCCCAGTTTTTGCCACCGCTACATTTCACAAAAGGTAAGAAGTGATAATGATAGAGGTCCTCAGAGATATGAGTGTGAAACCAGGCCCTGTAGATCCTATCGCCAATAGCATATTTACGTCCATCCTTCAAAGGTTTCTCAAAGATTTCTCTTTTCTTTTCCTTCGAGAATGAATATCGCTTTGATAAGTAATGTTGTGCCATGATGATTTGCTATTAATAAGCTGAAGCGTGAAACGAGACTTGTTCATTTTAAGAGTCACTCGTAGAGTTACCTTTTGGTTAACGGATGGTTTCTTGCTCAATATTTTGAGATCTTTTCCCACGCAAGGTTAAAAATATTATTTTAAGTGAGGTTGGTTTATGTGTTGTGAGATTGAATCCATGCCAGGTCAGATTCAACAGAACATCGGAAAACTCTGAAAATTTGGAAAACTCAGAAAAACTCAAAATTCCAGTTTGGGTGTAGGGGATCTTTGGTAGTCATCAATCTAGACCCAACTAGATCTATCTAGATCTAGATCAAGACTTGGAAAACTAGATCTAGTTTTTCTGAATTTTCTTTTGAGTCTAGATCCAGAAATAATTTTCAGAGTTCTCTAAGTCTAGACGTAGATTTATCTAGATCTAGATCTGAACTTAGAAAAACTAGATCTAGGTCTAGTGTTTCTGATTTTTCCAATGTTCAGTTCAATCTGACCTGGCACATGTTCAAAATCATCTCGCGCAAACCAACTTCGCACAAAAGGCAATAAATTCTTCACTCCTTGATATTTCTGTTTTGAACAGACTTAAATCTGTTACCTGGGTTCAGCAGTCCCAAAATAATATTGCCAATATTGGACCTTTATTTTGCACACTGATGTTCCCGTGTTTTCTTTCTTGGCATTTGCAACTAGATTATGACAAATATTACGCAAATCTGAAACTGGACCAGCCCCTTACACAGTGGTAGTCTGAATGACACATTGTACTTTTCATGTAGTCTGCCCCTGTTTCCATTGAGTTTATGGTCTTGCCAAGAAATGGACAGATCCTAATACATCGGATTGAGAAAAAAGAAGTCTAATCAATTGTGCTCTATTTTGTACGACTGTCAGGGATATGCCACAACAAAAACAAATGTGTTCAATTACGTAGCATCTAATTCAAATTAAAGAGTTGATATAATATTGTTTTAAGTGGTTGTTTCAGTAAAAGTAAATAAACTATCAACCTAAACGATTTGGGAACAAAATAGGAAAACCATGATTAGATTCTAATGGAGCTACTGCAATTTGAAAAAGTATTTTTTTGAAATGATGGATTTGGAATTTTTGATTTTTTTAGTAAACAATTTTTGAATCCTCTTCTTTGCAATATTTTTCAACTGTCAACCATCCCTTAAACCTTAAACGACAACGGTGTTATGGTGACAGATTGTTACTGTTTCTCTATCATTTTATATATTTTCTAAATTTAAATTCTTCCCTGAAGAGAATCAATTGACTTCCAAGACACCAACGAGGAATATGAAACAGTACAATCGAGGTTGCCCTAAATTTTACAAAGTTGACAACATTGCCAACAAAAACTTACACCCGGAAGAGCAAAATACATTCAGCACAAAAATTGCTTACAGTGGGGATAGAACCCAGAGTTCTAAACTGAACTTTGTTTCATGCACCACTTCCCTTTTGTACTTTGAGCATTTCTAGAATCTGCAGAGCATGACTTCATGAAGCACTCAAGGATTTAGACTGACAAGCAAATGTCAACTTAGCACAGTTAGCAAGGCATCAGAATAGATCAATTTTTTATTGAATTTATTTTCCTCTTCCCTGCATAAGCCCTTGTTGTCAACATTGCCAGCGTTGTATATAATTTAGGAAAAAGTCGAATGAAACTCTTATGGTCTTTCAAACGAAACTCCAGTAAATTTATAACAATATCGTAGGGCATTTGCATCAATTTCCACTTCAAATTTATCATAATGCTTTTTCAATTCAAAATACCAAAAAATGACAGTTTAATTATTATTTACTTTAATTATTAAAATATTCAGTCCGATGATGCAGAAATTTCTATGGATTAACAAGTAAAGATTTGATATTATATCTTGAAATGCTTATTCAGCAGTATTTCGATACACCAAAACTGTACACAATCTTTATAAAATTTGGCATTTTAGTGAAATATCAAAAGGAAATACAACTCATGACTGAAAACCCATAAAATAAATTTTGTGGCTCTTCGACTTTTGGCAATTAGTCAGTTTCTTGCCATATTTTAAGAGCGTGTTGGAAACAAAAGAAGTCTATGATAAAAGTGTAAATTAGGTACCCTGAATCCATTCACTCGAGTCAGAGTAGTACATTATTCGTTCTCTCATTGAATGGGTCAAAATTTTCCTTTCCTTTACCAGTAGCTCACAGTCGTATGTACATCAGAGGCTTCACAACACTATGTACAAGAAACATGTAGAACAGTATGGTATTGTATTGAACCACATCAGTCTCAATTAGTATCGCGGGTAAATATACCAACCAAAAGACAATGGTTATAACACAGAACCGGTGAGTAACGGCAGTGTTGGATTTCGAGTTCATATCGTCGACATTCTCCACTTTGGTAGTGTCTTGCGCCACACTTTTTACTTCAGTGTCACATTCCTGGTTCTCAACTTCAATACTACAACGACCCCTGTTATGTACATTATTTTTATGCCTAGTGAGCAAAATTTCTTTACGAGTTGTGTGATAGATCTTACAATAAACAATAGTTACAAAGACGAAGGGCAGAACGTAAAGAATTAAAAGGAGCTTCTCGAAGAGCCAAGGAATACCCTGCGCACTGAAATTAAGAATATACATGTAGCAGGTATTGTTGTATGTCTGGTCGTAGTACAACAGGTTGCAATAGCTTAGAAACACTATAATCGCTGATCCGACAACGGCTGGTGCCATGCCAAAACAAATGACCTTGACCCCGAACAACTTCTTGGAGTATTTCTTTGGATGATGGAAGTAAAACAATCGGTCCAACGCAGCGACCATCAAAACTAAAGCAACGCAGAGAAATTGTGCGTTCACTAGAAGATGGTACAACTTACACAGAAAGATATGAATTGGGAATTGCACCAATTCTATGTGGATAATCATTGGAACAACCAGGAGGCATGTTACTAAATCCAGTACCGCAAGAACCAAGATAAAATGTCTTCCAGGATAAGTTCTTCTTCTGCTATGGAAAAAGTATGTCACAAGCACATTGCCTAGCGTCCCCAGAGCGCCACCTGCTGCCAGAACACCGACCGTGTAGTACACATGCGCAGACGATTTGAACTCGTCGTGAACATTAGCGTTTACATGGCGTTGTCTGCATCCAGTCTCCATCTTACATGTGAATATTTCAGGAACTTATGTTAGCTGAAACAATTGTAAAAATATGTTTACATCAATGGGTAAAACGTCAAAAATCAGACATGCAGACAATTCATACTTAAGAGAGGGGATGTTATGCTCATTGACGATTTTCCTGGCTTTTTGTTTTCAGGAACTTCTTTGAAGCGAGAGATATCGGAACAGTGAATTATCGATTGAAAGGCCACTGGTTTCCCTCCAGCTGATCTTCAGAACTGAAGGCCAGTCTGAAATAGACAACATAATTTTAGGGACTCAATAACAAAATTTAAGGGCCTATATTTCAAATATTAAAAAAAACCTTAATAAGCTCAGAATATCTACTGATTGCTGAAATTTAACTTTTGTCATTATGTTTGCAAAATTTCTCTTGTTAAATAATCACAAATTAACTCACAAAATTAACTATAAAATCCCACAGGTATTCTCGGCCTAAGCTGATTTCAGACACTTGGTCTAAATTGTTTCACTTGTCTTCTATGACTTCACTACACAACATCAATTATCCTACAATTTTACTAGCTTATCCCCTCAGACGCCTAAATCCTGGCTTCACTGGTGTTGGTTGATAAAGGTTCTTACTGGTTTGGATAAAAAATACTTACACATACTCACCAGAATACAAGAATAATATCACGAGAGAACTGAGTACGATTTAGACTTTAGTGTGCTGGTATCATGAATAATGCCACTTGGAAATGGGACCAATTTCTGACAAAATGGCTAATAATTGCGAAAATTGCAAATGAAGAATCACAACTCATATCTATTTATTTTAAAGTAAATTATGCCTTTTGGTATGGTAATTCCTACCGCAAAAAGAATATTTACTGCGCAATTCAACTTAAAATAAAACTCAAGTGATTGTATCTACTGTTCATTCCTAAAGAGCAAACGGGCCGTCACCATGGCAATTGAGATTTGAGGTGTTCTTGGAACAAAATCAGCCGATAGACCGCTATTCCATGATGAAATTAAAAGAAAAAATTCTTATTAAATTTTAATTGTAGCTGTACGACAGACTGATATGCACTGAAGCATTGTGGTGAACGTTGAAGAATATTTCAACCTCAATCCTAAAATGTTTTCACAAGATATTCTGCCTTTCGTAACATTGGTCACTGCGCACGCACACAACATTGGAAACTACCCATACGTCTTGGAGTTAACAACATTTCGACGGTGTCAACTTTGCTTCCAAAAACTACTAAAACTTCAGCAAAAACATTGGGCAACATATTGTGTGCTGGTTAGCGTAACATTCCCCAAGAGACTCATCCCTTACTGAGATAATCTGCCACCATTCTTATCACTCCGGTTTGATTTGTTCCCCAATCACTCCCAATAGAAGATAGTAAATGGCCACCTCCCTTCTGCTGCCACCTTTGCAGATATTATTTGTGAAAAAATTCGAAAGGTGACTTTAAAGTCGAAGAAAAGTGCGTTGTCAGGGGGGATCAGCGCGGCGGAACGCATACCAATGAAAAATCACATGTGAAGTTCATACCATTGACTCTTATGGGCTATACCAGAGGAGGAAAAGGTCTGATCTAAATCCATTGATATCCATCTGATAGAAAGGCATCGCCAAAACCTTTTTATTACATTTTGTTCAGAAGTACTAAATCTTTCATGTGATACATTTTTTTTTTTATTTTACTCATTTATAGTGAAGATGTGAGTATCTCTTTTTGAAGTTTATTTTTTACTGTATTTCTTTCTGTCTTTTCAGTATTCCTTCTTATGTTTTCCCTAATAATTTAAAATATGCCTATACGCTAATCACTTCTATGTATTATTTTTCCAGCTGTTTACATTTTTAAAATTATATTTAATTTTTTAAAAACTTTTGAAAAAGTAAAAATTTTAAAATTGATTGCAGGTGAGGTCAATTAAACTTAAATCAATTTGAATTAAGTTCATTTAACAGACAATTGAACTTAAATCAATTTGAATTAAGTTCCTTAAACATTAATGAAGTTGATTGAACTTGATTGAAGTTTATCACCGTGCATCTGCAATCATTTCGGGCTCATCTGCGATCTGTTTATAGTATGCGATCCGCCGCGCTGAACCCCCCTGAGTTAAGATTCACATTAAGAACCATCCGCTAGTGCAGCAGTACAACTAATAACTATCACCATCACTGGGATATCTAACCAATATTGAAATAGTGTATGCAAAGTCTTTTTCTTTTGAAAAAATAAATCTTATACATAACAGTGTTGAGTTAAAAAGTAAAACTTCAACATTTGAGTTTTTCACGATAGGCGTTTCTGTCAGATTATCTGACAGTGGGGTTTGAAACCAGGACCTTCGGATTCTGAGACCAATGCTCTACCCCTGAGCTAGGGAGGAATCTGTTCGGCAGGCGATTTCTGAAGTGAGCTTTGTTTCACCACTTCACATGTTGGACTTTGTTCATTTCTAGAATCAATAGAGCATGACTTTATAAAGGCCTTATATATTTATATATTTTCTTGACCATCTGCAATAGTTCACATTTAGAAGTAATATTTTACATATGTGACACCTAAAGAAGCACACCTTTTAATAAATATTGCAAATACCAGATTGAACAAATATTACACATTTGAACTGCTTTCAACTAATAGGCTACAGGACACAAAGCCATTCATTCCATTTGAATGCAACCCATGTGCATGGTCACTTTGCTAAACAACCCAGTGAAGTGCGAAGGAGCATTAATATGACTACAGTGTTTGCTATAAATTGAAAATATAAAGATTTCATGAAAGTAAATTTTGATCGAATTTAAAAGGATCTAAGATTTTTCAAATGGAGATACCCAACCAAGGGGCACCAAGCTATTGTTTGGTCAAATTTTCCTAAAAAAGTTTGACTAAAAGGGGGATTCAATGCTCGGTGCTTCCTCTCCCATTTGAACTGACAATGGTTTCCTTGAACTTTTATCAGAAATGTGTGTAATTTTCTGTGACTGTCTTTTACTGAAGTGAAGGACACTTCAAGAAAACCTGTAAATACATTTGTTATAATAGATGTATGAAATACTTGCTCATTATGAGAAAAACATAGGTTCCTCACAGCAATCAGTTTGAACACTGACTCGGTGATTACTGCAGGGTACGACACATGCCTAAGCACGTACAGGGAGGGCTCCGCCCATACCCTAGACCTGGACTACACTGGCCAATAGCAGCCCGGTATGTACCCGTATATATAGAGTGCACTGCTAGTAGGGCCAGAGTAGAATAAACGCACTTACGCACTCACCTAAGAGTTACTCTCACCGAGAGGTACGCAGAACGCGCACCTTACAGTACAAATGCTACTCACGACCCGTTCCTCGTATTTCCTCGTATACTGATGGTTTGATCTGATATTCACTGATTTCTAACTGCACCAACATGGCAATGACCCAACCCACTGCTTTCTTATCAGATATATGTTGTTAGGCATGCGTAGTTTCTTCTTTTTATCTATTTGTCAAAACATTTATAAGGAAGATTCCCATTGCACCCTCAAAGTTTATTGTAGATTATTCACTATTTCGCAGCATTAATTCAGTGTATCACCAAATGACAGTGAGGGACAAATAATATCTAGGTAAATTCACCATTAAATGTCACAAAAATAAAAAAGTAAGAACCCAATTTGTTTAGTTTTGTCAATTTGAGCTATTTACAAATTGAATTTTAGTTTTGCTTGAATTGCTCATTTTGTAGCTATCATTCTAAATTTTAAGTACATTTATTCAAAATCTGTAATAATTTTTCTGTTTTTACATCGTAAAAAGAACCGAATCTATTCACCAACAAAAATTCCATCTAAAATTGTCAAATATCTGAGAATTCAGGTCTTAATACAAAATACACGAACAGTTGATTTAAAGAGGTCATTTCTTCATTTGATCTTAACCTTGATCCGATGACCTTGATCAAAACTTAGACCTTAGTATGGTCAAGATGTATCTGTATTTAACCCACTCTCGTTCGGTGGCCAAAGCAAATGGCTCACTCACGCAGATTCGGAATGATGATCCTACATGGCAGAGTTATAGAATTAAACCATTAACCCAGGACTTGCAAACAGCTGCTAGTCATTTTGTTTTAATGATAACAAAGTCATGGAATTTGTGCTAATGTACCTCAATGAAAACTTTTGATTCCTGGCAAGGTCTCTTGTGTAAGAAACCAGCACTCTACCTCAGTGCCACAAGGACACTGGTAACAGAGAAGATCTTTAATTGACACTAATTCATGCCTCACTGATATGTCTGATTCCCTGAAATCGCTGAATTCACTAAAAGTTTTGTACTAAATACTTAGGGAAAAACTCCATTAGATCCAATCATGCTTAACCATAGGAGGAATTTACTTGTTGTATGCCTTTCTACCTCACTATTACACAAATGATGCTGACGTAGAACATCTCTATAATTTGTGATGTGATCATTAAGTTTATCAATGAGGCAAACAAACAGATCATCCAAGCACAAACCATCAGACAGTCAGGCTATCAGCATATCATCTAGTGACAAGGCTGAGTCTACTAATTGGTGAAAACCAACTAAAAGATAGAAACTCAGTAGTCACCCCCAAAGGAGGCCATGCTCAGCACATATAGCAGCACAACAAATGATTAAAGCAAGTCGCAGAATTAGTCTTAAATAGTTACCACAAGTAGATACACCTTACCACTTTTAAAAAGACCTTAAGCATCAGTGATAACTGCCAAAACCACCTTCAAAGACAAGGATGGCAAAGACACTGGCAGCAATAGTGATGTATCGGGTGCAGAAACGATCCATCTGAAAATGATGCATGTACGCCAAAAAAAATTAAAAAGAAAGCATGTAGCACTATTCCCAGTCTGAACTGTAGGCATCAAATGCCACCAGGATAGAGAACTCATTATGAAATCAAGATGCGAAGTCTTCCCTTGTTACTTATGTGGACAGAAGGCCACAAGTAAAAAGGCCCTGAATCATCACTTCAGGCAAATGCATGACTGTTTGATTGCCCTGATTGTAACAAAGAATATTTATAGTCTGCCTTGACTCAAAAAAAAACACTGGTACGTACATAAACTGCAGGACTACAATTGTGCACCATTGGTAGTTTTTCCTATCAATTGTGTCTTTTCATAGATGATGCTTCACAGGGTCAACAAATAGGTTGCGTCCAATGGAAATGAGTTATTAAAGACACACCTTTGTTTACATGACCTTATATGGCCACAATAGCTAAGTTTTCGCATAAGGGGACGCTCATCACCCTGACTTTCCCCTGTTTCTGCGCACCCCAAAAAAGCTAGTAATGATTGTGTGATAGGATTTCCCTTTAAATCTAAAACAAAATATGTGCATGAACGTATTCACACTATCACCACTCGACATTACTGTTCACATAGTGGATGTGAATCATCCTTCAAATATGAAAGCAACCTGAATACTGCGAATACATGAACACTGATATTTGCAATATGAGACACCATGAAAGAGTTCACAGTGATGTCATGCCCTATGAGTGCAAATCTTGTCAGAAAAGATTTAAGTTCAAGACTGTGGCGTGCTACGGGAAAGTTAACATCTATTGCCAGGGATTCTTGATGGTTCTTACGTCTGCCTTTATAAGCAAGAGTTAGCTGCAATTCCAGTATTTTATGGGTGATTCTTCGTACAACAGTTCACTGCAGCTCTCAGCTTGTGTCCACTTTGTAGTGTGACTCTGGTACTTGTACAAAGACTAACTCTAAGACTGCTGTGCAATACTGTGCAGTACCCTTGTGGAGTGACCTGAATGCAGTACTGTGCAGTACCCTTGTGGAGTGACCTGAATGTGATTGGTTGAACTGACCGTGAATGGTCATTGGCTGTGCGCTAGACTGGATCTCAGGTTGGAACCTGTGGGGCTCTCAACCTTAAGTGTGTAGGCAACAGCTTGCACTGATTTTGGGACCGTGTGCAGTTGGTGTAAACCTTTCATCAGCTATCATGCTGTCAGCCATCTTCAATGCTAGTCATTACCAAAATTATATGGTGGAAAAATGGCATCAATTTTATTGTGTTTGGTAATGGCTTCCAGCCAAGATTGCTGACAGCATATTTAAGTTGAAGATTGACCCTAACTAGTGGTGTATAGTTTTGTTTGCAAGATTATATACTGATCAGTAAAGTCATGGCAACCATTATTGTAATTTTTGGTGATAGCTGCCTGCAATCAACATGTTCAAGTTGACGATTGATGCTAACTTAGTAGTGTTCAGATTTGGTTATAATTCTTTATGCTGAGCAGTGGAGTCTTGGCAGCATTTTTTTGGTATATAATGATTGACGACAAGATGGCTGACGATATGTCCATGTTTTAGATCGACCCTAACACTAATAAATTGAAAATTGATAACAATTACGACCTTGAGAAGTATACATAATAACTCAAACAGATAAACGAAAATCAAACCGACAAAATAATCTCATGTTCCTGGGGACCAAATTTACAAGTACAGTATTAGCTCGAATTCTTTATGTGATAAAAAGTTTCTTCTTCAGTTAATTAACCGAGATAGGTTCCATATATCACATATTGCAATTAAGCAAAAAGATATTATCTCATTTGGGGATTAATTTACAACGCCCAGAAAGACACAGGAAGATAAAGTTGAACAAGAGACTGCTTTAATCAACAAGGAACAGATTTTCGAGCTACTGTTTATAAAGGCAAGAATAATATGACTTGAAATGCAGTCAAATTGTACGTACATGTTTTACATGTGAAACGGGACTAATTCGTCTCCACTAGACAATTACAGTATGATGAACGAAATATTATTTATCGTTTTGATTCTTAGTACCTTTAGCAATGTAAATACAATAATTTGGATCAATGAAGAGATAAAGTTCAACTGTTCCTTCTTTTATCACGAAGAGGGAGATATTAACATAGGTCTGGTAACAGAATTGGAATGCAGTATCAGAGCTTACAGAAAACGTTATTACCGTATAGTAGCATTTCTAATGGCTGTAGATGAAATTAATACCAATCCAAGTATTCTACCTAATGTTACATTGGGATTTACTATTCTGAATACACATTGTCCACCATATAACTGGGAGATGAGAAGTCAAAGATTAATTCAATTTTTACCGGATTCTGGACCTCAATATGATGAAAACTATTGTCAAGATGGACATTCACATCCAGTTTGGTTTGATGTTGTTGAGACGATGATTTTAAGCTATTCAGATGAATCAGTTCCTTATGCATATATTACTGCACTTCAGAAAATCCCTTTGTTCACCAGTGCAGAAGCAACTAGTGATGAATTCACTGATAAAAGGAGGTTTCCATATTTCTTCAGAACTGTGTCCGCAGACAGCAAGCAAGTAGATTTCATGTTACATTTTCTTCGAGCAATGAACTGGGTTTATGTAAGCGTCGTCTACACTGAAGGACCATATGGAGAAAATGCAATAAAACAATTGAATTTGAAAGCCCGTGGATTCGGTATCTGTATAGAAGTTCTCCATATGGTGCCACGACCTGTTGACCTAGTCCTGGACACCGAAAGATATAATGAGATAATGGAAAACCTTCTACGTCACAAAAATGCTAGAGTTGTAATTGGGTTCTTTAATTTTGGAGGAAATGACTTTGAAAAAGAACTTTTAAAGAACAATGCAACAAAAGATTTCATATTTTTAGGCAGTGATACAGTCTATTTCAAGTTTGATGGGGTTTTTAGAGTTCAACCTGTTCGTGATGAAATGAATGAAACTTTCTATTCTAAAATGAGAGATTTTTTCCATCAGAGAGATGCTAAAATGTTGTCAAAAGACCCCTGGATTCGTGAAATCTTTGCTGATGGATATAACTGCTCCTGGAAATTATCACAGGACAATAACTGTCATACAACTGAACCGAAGCAACCTCCGTTACCATATGTATTTCAAGAAGAAAACACTAATGTTTTTAGAATGTATGATGTTGCTTACCTGTACGCCAAAGGAATTGAAAAAACCATCAAAAACGAATGTAAGTCAGTTCCGTCTGGAGCTAAAACAGAATTACGCGAATGTGTCAAAGCCAATCTTGTACCAAATATGAAATTTATAGAAAATGATGGAATGATCAAAATTAGACTTGATGAAAATGGAGATGCTTATGCAAGATGGAGAATCTATCAAAATCAGAATGGTAATTCAGTCCTTGTGGCTACTTATGATGAAACTGAAGATCCTAAATTGCAGCTGTTCACTGAAAAAATTGATTGGTCAGCATTCGGTCATTTCAGTACACAAATTTTGACTGTTGGAAGTCACAATATCACTACACCAGAATCTGTCTGCAGTAAGCCTTGCAAAGCTAAAGAATATCTAATACAACAAGAATTACCCTGTTGCTGGATATGTAGGATGTGTCTTGTAAATGAATACATAGTCAATGGTACATATTGTGCAGCCTGTCCCTTTGGACAATGGCCAGATGAAGAAACAGCTACATATTGCATGATCATTGAAACCACCTTTCTGAAATGGTCTTCTTGGATAACACTTTTACTTACTGGAATCATAATTGTAGGACTCTTGTTCACTTTTTACACAGTAATATTTTATATCCTAAAAAGAAAAGAAAAAATTATCAAAGCCACTACAAGAGAACTGTGTTCAATAATTTTAGCAGGAATATTTATGGCATACTTTACTGCACTATTCTACTTTTTGAAACCAGCTTATTGGACATGTATCATAAACAGACATGGATTCAATTTTTCTGTCATATTAATTTATGCCCCACTCTTTGTCAAAACAAATAGAGTGTACAGGATTTTCAACGCTGGTCAAAAAGGAATTCAACAGCCAAAGTACATCGGTACATTAACCCAAATTATTATCAGTGCTTTACTGATATTGACAGGGGTAAGATTTTCATAAAATGTCTAAGAACCTGGCCGAATTAATTAGGAATGGTTAGCTGTCACAGGTGTGGGTTCGTCTGCCCATTGGAAGGGTCCCTATCCTACAATGCAACCAGGAACTGTAGGAAGAATGTCCCCTTCTTCTAGATCAGCTTGGAAGGAACCATGGTTGATATCATTCCCTTCCCCCAGCCGAGGACACTCAAGCAATAACCACCCACCCCCACCACCACCAGCAACCAGGAATGTGCTCTGTGCTTCGCAATGTTAATGAGAGGCTGTCTTGTTTATCACATAATTATGAACGAATGTCATTATATCTACGTTTCCACTGTGTGAATAAATGAATGCATCTAATTTTAAAATGTCCTTCTGCCTGCGAGGTCTTTTATGTATAATGAAACGCGGTGGTACGGCAGTTGGTCTCAGATACGGCTGAGACTGTATAACGCTGTGGGCAAGCCTTTAGACCTCTGGTACCGTAGATCTCTCTAAGGTGCGTCTTATGTCTAGTTCCTGATAAGCAAGATGTATCTATGGTTTGACTGGTTTATTGCAGTAGATTACAATCTTCTGTGTTGCTCTCAGCATTTAAG
>JBCAUG010716635.1:0-12867 GCA_038406175.1 Haplosyllis leylae | reverse complement strand
CACCCATTGACTTCAATGTGTCAGAAATTAGTGATATCTCCGTTTTCGTCCGAAATTTGTGATGTTCCCCCAGGGTGTCTATGAGAACTTTTTTAGTCATGATTTTGTCCAAAGTACAACCTAAACTTTTTCTCACAGGCATTAAACTAGAATTGATTGACCTTCCAGGTGGGTGATGTAGTTCATTGATCTTTACAAAAATATTTTTCTGTGCATTACAAGGACACAATATTACGTTGCAGATTATTTCTGGGACTAGGGCACTGGGTGGTTCTTATATTTGTAATGTTGCATCATCCAATGAACAGGTGGCCGTATTGATATTTGGTAAGATATATATCTATGGTGTTATTAATGGTCGAACAAACCATTCAGGATTACTATACTAAGTTAAGCATTCTTCAGACAAAAATAAAAGAAATAATTTTCAGATCCACCAGTTTTATCACACAGTGGAGGGGATTTAACAGAAGGAAGGAATATCATATTTACTTGTGAAATCACCTATGCATCGCCAAGTGCTGACACCTCAATTTTCTCAGTGAATTTTGAAGATGAAATGGGAACTACCATCCCAACGAACATTAGTAGCCTTGTTGGTAAGGTTTCAAACATGCCAGTTCAATTCGTTTAAATTAGCAGGAGAAAATGTACAATACTCTCCAGATAAGCTTTTATTCTTTGATATTGTCATACTTTGCTCTGAAAGTCTGTCATATTATGGTAGATCCAATAGATTCTACTGGCTATGTACTGCGAGCATTCAGTGTTCCGGTGAAGCTGAATTGGGAAGACGACGGAAAAGTGTACGCATGCGTGGTAACCATGGGCGATTATCAAGAAAATTCAACTACTTCTCTAACTGTTTACTGTAAGTTTGTCCGCTTTGCATAATGAAGGATAAATAATTGAAAATCAGTAAATAGGAAATAAAGTGGTAATTTCACGATGAAGGGAACATTATTTATGGTTTGAGCTGATTGATCACCGACATCACCACTGCATACCCAGAATTTTGTACAGGGAAATCACTTTATAGATATAAAATGATACTCGTTCACCTCAAAGAGTCCCTAGAAACACGAACCCCACATTCGCTATTAATGCTACTCAGATTTGACACCCATTACTGGGTTGGTACAAATGTGTTTGGAAGGGGGGGGGGAGTGGGGGGTTGGGATGAAGGCGGATTACGCCTGCTTACGCGAAGTCACTTTCAGGGAAAGTTAGCAGTGACAAATTGTTATTTTTAAAATTTTAACAAACTGTTGCAATATATGCAATTTTGAAGACAAAGCGAGTGGCATTTCACTACTACCAAAGACTGATGACAATACGTACTGCCCAGGCGAAACTTTTAGAGCAACATTCAGGTCAAATCCAGAGCCAAATCAGTTCATCTGGAGCATCTGGAACGGTACAGCGTGGCAGGTACTTATATCTTATTTCCATCGGAGACAAACTACCTAATTGCTGAAAAATGCTATTCTACACGTGAAAACAAAATATCCCAGCAACAAAATGTTACCCCAGTGAGTATTAAACCCGGACCTCAGTCATTTGGGTCCCATGAATCTTGGACAAGATCATTTAGTCTAAACCAATGGATCATGACCACATACAGATCTTAAAGATCTCCAAAGTAATACATGCCTCAATAGCTCAGAAGGGAGAACATCATATCCAAATGGCTGAGGTCCCAGGTTCTATGCTCACCAGGGTAACATTTTGTTGTTGAATTTTTTGTTTTGTTTTTGTGTAGTAAAGTCTCCAATGCCAATATTGCCATTATTGCTAATTACGGCTAGTCAGTGAAAAACTCGCCAAGTTACACAGAAATTATGGACTACTCTTTTGTATCGTTAATATTCTACAGTTTCTCTTCAATTCAACAGAAACGTTCAATTTTCTGACTATGGAAGATACAACATTTCTATGAAACCAACATAGTAGCCTCAGAGTCACCATCCAACAACCATAGATTTTGACGATAAAAATTTCCTTCAACTCTATTACTACCAGGTACTTGAAGAGTTTGAAGGTCCCGTTGTGAGTGTTGCTGATGACTGGTCCGGAAACATCAGTCTCAGTCTAGAAATCATCAACAGTTTCGATCATGATGGAGACGGAGTAGCATCGAACCAAACTGGCGACGCGACACTTTACTTTGTGACTGGTGTGTTCATATTCGTTCGATATCTTTCAAAATTCAATTGATCTAATAAGGTAATCTTAACGAAAAAATTATCTTGTGGAAAAAGTGAAACTTTTGTGTCGTGAATAAAAAAGTGAAGTCTCTTGCCGCAAACACACCCACAAACAGGGCGTGCGTAAAGATAATGTCGTTTACACGAAAGTGTTCATCTGTCAGTATTACGTCCACATGTTCTGATATTACACTGAGATGTGGTGACACCTGAACGATCGGGCATTCGAGCGTTTTTCCTTGCTAACTGAGTTTTTCCGAATTGAATTCTGTAGAATCTATAGAATTTATAGAATGTTATTTTCAGTTATTTTAATTTTCCAAATAACTGAATGTAGTATTCTACAAATTCTACAGAATCTGTACAATACTTTTTTTAGTAATCGTATTTTTCCAAATTACTGAAAATAGTATTCTACAAATTTTATAAAATTCCATTCGGAAAAACTCAACTGCCTCTATTGTCTCTTCTATATAGTCTCACAAACAGTTTTAAAATGTGAAAACACTAATGTGAAAACAGTATTTTCACACACACTGTAATTGGCAGACAATCAGTTAACTTTCTTTTTAAGATGTTGCACGGTGTGATGACAAAGCTGATTCCACAACGAATCCAAATTGTGGTAAAAATCATATTATTTTTTTAAAACATTAGATCTATTTGTTTTAATTTGATTGATCAGCAAGTAAGTATTAGTTCTTTGGACTCCATTTTTGACATTTACAAAGTTGAAGAGTCAGATTAAAGCTGTCAAAACTGCTACAGTAACTTGTGATTACCTTTCAAAATGTTGTTATTTGACAAATCTGAATCACCTTCAAGTAGAGAGAAGTCCTCAGAATAAGGTGGAAAGTTTCGGCTCCTCCTTGTTGACGTATACATCCAAACTAACGCTAGTAACTAGTGTACCATTTTCGGAACTGACCCCCTTGCTATTAGCCCTCCGGGTCAGTTTACGTGAAAAATGCTGTAACACGACACGGTTAATATCAAGAGGGTTGTTGAAAATGTTACACGGTTTGATCTCACAGTGGGGGAAGCAACTCTATTTCTTTTCTTGTAGTTTCAACAGAAAGTTCCTCGGGAAGAAGAATATCGGAAGATGGACCAGTATCTGTTTTAATCCTCACTACTCTGTGTGCTGCGATTTCAAACATTGCCACATACATAATAAAATAAGAACCGCATTGTGTAAGAATTACAGGAAATTTGTATCATTTTCTCTGTAAAAAATTGTCCCATCTCACTATAATATGTTAATATTTTTACTTTAACTACGAACTAAATGCTCAATATAATCATTTTATCATTTAAAATACAACGACAGTGGATTTTACAAGTTCCAAAGAATTAAAAGTAAAATGTTAATAGAGGTAACATGTTTGACTAAACAAAATAAGCATAGGAGCACTAATCATTTTACAGATTGATTTTCGCATGTGCTTCGTGTGCTCTGTTACAATACTTTTGTAAATCTTCTGTCTTTTGTCAGTCTCCCTAATTCTCAAAATGTCATAATGTCCTCTTCAAATATCGATCGTAATATTTGGTATTAACTGTGCGAGCAACGACTAAATTTGATTGCTGGAGAATGAACTCGTTTTGTCTTGTTTTCTAACTGCACAACAAAAACTATTATAGAATTCTATTATTATTTTGTTGTATTCAAATATTCAATGTTGCCCCCTTTCCTTTTCTATCACCCGAGTAAAAATATTTTTGTATTTCAAAACTACAACTTTGCTATCTTAACAAATTTGGCCAGAAACCGTAGTAGTTATGCTTGAGTATGTTTTGACAATCAAGTTTTTCATTTACTTCAAAGATGTTAAAATCATCATTACGGTTAAATTGATCAAAGCAACTACCTTCTAATTATATGAAAGCAAACATGTTAATGTTTTTGGATTTATGTAAAAGAGCAAAATCCAAAGTTAACTGTTACATTTCAACACCTTTACGTTATCATGAGTTAATATCGGGTTCAATTTCTTTTGTGTTATTATTTGCCATAATGGACCGTTTTCTCCTAAAAGTTTTTGTTATTTTTCTCAGATCAAACACTAGACTTTTTGTCTTATTTCCTTCCACAAGCCTTCCACGGAGTAACGGACTCAGTTGATCAAATATAGCAGTTTTTAAAGATTAACATTATGAATGAAAACACAATAGATGAAGGTTTTCTCAACTAATTTGATGGGACTGACTGCGGTTGAATAGCGAGGAAAATTGGTAACAAGGTTGCTTCTTGTAGAATTCTAGGAATGAATGAGGAAAGTAAAATCTGCAGTTACAAATGCTCATGCAAATGAGATTCCACAGTACACTCTACAGGAAAATTGCTGGGTGATAAATAGCTTTATGAGCCTGAGGGTTGAGGTCTTTGAGGACCCCCACCACAATTGAGTTTTTCATCATAACCAAATCTGACAGATCTGACAGAAATAAAGTGCAATTTTAAAGAATGATCACAGCTTAAATTTAAAAGAGTTATGTAATATTTCCAATACTTGCTAGATTGCGCATACTTCATCAAATAATTAATACTTACAATAGCAATGATCAGAAATTCACTTAAATCTGACAGATCTGACAGAAATGCGCATCATGAAAAGCTCGAATATTACGCACTGGAATGTATCCCGAAATGTACAGTAGAAACCCTTTTGTTGGAGGATAACAAAAACTTGCAGCTTAAGGCTAATTTTTGTTAAAGATGTCCACAAGTTAGTATTGCCAATGAAGGAAGGAATAAGAAAAATCAAAATGTCACTTGCATCCCTCGAGACTTTTTAATAAACAATTTCCGCACACACAAAAATGATAAAACTAAGTATTTCTTGAACTTTCTGCAAGGTGTCTCAAAAGCATCGGGTATTGATCATGACAAAATGTATTCTAGGTGCCTGGCATTAGAAGGCAAACAAACTTTCCCAAAAATTGACTTGATCACCTACCTGAACGACCTGAAATATCGATTAGAAGGTGATGGCATCTGATTTTCTTTTTGTGCATAATGGAAAAACTGCACTGGTTTACTAAATACATCTGCTCCATTCATAAAGTCTCAATTATTTTCAACACCTACGTCATTTACCAATACAGTAAACTGTAATCTACACACTTTCCCCTTATGATGACATTCCCAGGCATTAATCCAATTAGTTAATTATGAGACTTCATTCCAAAATACTGCTGTATCTTGAGGGATGTCAACATAAAACTAGCTTAAGATTATTTGTATAAATTATGGTTTTATTCCCCAAATTCTTAATGATAGTTGCCATTTGAACATGTTTGGTAAATTGTTATTATGGAATTTACAGAATTTGTAGAATACTATTTTCGGTAATTTTAAAATTAAGATAAATAAAATAGTATTCTACAAATTCCATAGATTGTGTAGAATTTGTAGAATAAATACTATTTTTAGTAGTTTTGAAAATGAAAATGACTAAAAATAGTATTCTATAAATTCCACAGATCTAAAATTAAGAAACGAATTATTTGTCAAGAATTTAAGATTATTACAAATGTATTATATAATAGATCTGTTGGTCAATGGTATCTGTAGTAGCATTTATAAATTTGACAAATTCGAATTGGCCTGAAAAACTGGATTGTACGCTTCCCAAGGCAAAGAAATAAATGTCAATTGCAGTTTGAGGACTTCAACCTTTTTTTCATAATTTTAATTGATCAGTTTTTAGCACACTTCAAAGGCTACTTAACCATTAAGACACTGATCAAACTGATCAAAACCAATTGTCTTCCATTTAACGTGACCTGTTGTTGCTCCACATATTGCACATTTTATTATTACTTCACACAATAGTAAAATTAAACTATAACGATTGCAATAAAAATAACACAGCCGTTGACATTGTGATGAAATTATGAAAGTAATTAAATTTATTATTTTTGCAGTTTTTGTTCCAGGTAAGAATTTACAATGTTTTAGTTTTATTCCCAATTGACCAATTTGAACGATAATCGGTAGAAATGTGTGATGTTACTGAAACAATGGCATACATTTTCATTGATAATACAGTGGCGGATCTTTGCAGGACAGTTTCAGTGACCCACTTCAGGTAGCACTTGCCAAAATTTCATTCATGCAGGTTTTGGAGAAATTTTCTTCGCCCTATTGGCCAAGTAGTGGATATCTCTACCATAATAAACCAAAAAAGGACTAAATGCGTTGAATTTAAACTGTCTAATCATCATTATCAGTTGAGGTCTTCAAATATCATAACTGTTAAATATTTGCTTTCTTGGCTAAAACAGCGCTTAAACCTGAAAGAAACTTTTGGGTACAATAAAGAAAGTTTTCATTGATTTCAATGTAATTTTGAGTGTGAAAAACAAAAAAAAAAAAATTGCTGGCATATACTGAAGGATGTACACTACAAAGAAGGTAATGGAATAAAAATAAAAAGTTAGTAATGTAACTTTTCCATAATGGCTAGTTGAAGGTTTCAGAATTGTACATTTCAAGTTAGCTTTGTCTACTATGTGAAGGATTACTGTGCAACAAAAAGTCTTCCAAACAAATTGTTGAAACCGAATAACATCATTTCTTGATAAGAGATGTCCTCATTCATTTCATTCTGTAAAGCTATGTTAATCATCATTGTAGGTACGTCAGCCTTCTGTACAATTTTGGACTATCCTGTTGATACAGCTGCCACTGTTGGAGATCCTCTTATGGTAATTACGTAATGAATTAAAATAAAGCAATCAAATTCACTTGAGGTTATTGATACTGATGAAATTTATTCTGTTTTGATTGTCACTCAAGTTTTCCGTAAATTATAAAAAGTTGGCAACGTCATCAATAAAGGTTTAGGCATGGTATAGCAAATTAAGCAAAAAAATAAATTACCTCCAGTGGGAATAGAGCCCAGGATCTATCCCCACTTGGGCAATTTCTTTGGCTGAATTTTTCTTGCTTTTCCTTAAGTAAGCCTTTGTTGGCACACGTTGGCAACTTTCTATAATTTAAGGAAAACTTGAATAAAGTCGGTTCTGTCTGTCGCACACATTAACAGTTTAAATTGTTGTGTGCAATGTTTTGGATTTTAGTGGCATAAACAAGAAACTTTGTATTTTTTGTGTAACTAGGCCTTCTCATTTCATTTTGAAATGCAAGCATCAAAGTTTACAATCTATGTTTGTGCAAATAATACAAATCTAACGTTTCTGTTATTTGATGATCTGTCATCATTGGTGTACCACAGTAACTGGGTATTCTGTGTCAGTTTGAAGTACAACTCAGATTGTTATTGGATTTGTACAGACTGAAGTGTTTGATGTTTTTCCTGGAATTTATCCTTTTGTTATTTTGATTTCTGTGAGGAGTGAAGTAACCTCTTCTCTCTGTGAGATGTTGTGCCTCTTAGGAAACCGCTCATAGAGAGAGCATGTCATCTGCTAATATTCATACGGGGTTTGAAGAATTTGAATCAGAGAAGTTCCTTTCAGGGTGCAAAGTAATTTATCACACTGTTAATTAGAAGATATGTTCTGAGTGAACCCTTATGTTTGTAACATTTCTCATAGTTGACCTGTGGTGTATCAAATGATGCTAATCTTACCTGGACGAGATCTGGAATGGTGTTTGGTGAGGAATTTATTTTGTATAAGACTGGGGGAACTCCAGCAGATGGTTACAGTATTGAAGAAAGTGAGAGTAATGGTGTAAAGTACGTCAATTTAAAGGTATTACATTTGGTAGTTGTTGCAAAATACATTCGAAGTGATACTTTTCAGTGTTTGACAGCACTGGTAAGTTTTGTTTTTCCATCATTTACTTTGTGTATGTGGAATCAATGATACCTTTTTCATTTAAGGAATAATTTTCAAATCAATTACAGATAAATCAGTGCTCAAGACTACTCGCTGGAAGGCACACATGTGTATGTGGAATTGGCTTTTATCGTGTTCACGTAATTGTCCTTGGTTCGTAACAATTATTACCGCCCGCGTACGTAGTACGACGGAAGGTACTGTTTTCACAGGTGTCTGTCTGTTCACAGGGGGTAGGGGAGAGGGGGAAGGGGGCACCCCAGCCAGGTCCAGGTCAGCCCAAAGGGGTGGGGCAGGGATACCCTAGCCAGGTCCAGGTTCAGCCCAAGGGGGCAGGGCAGGGGTACCCCAGCAAAGTCCAGGTCTAGCTGTGGGGGGGGCGGGGGAAGGAGAGGAGGGGGGTACCCCAGCCAGTTACAGGTCAGGGGGAGGAGCAGAGCGAGCACTTGCTACGTGCGAGGCGGTGTGCCTCTTGCGTTCACGCAGGAGGACTTTCTTGTTATTTTTAAAATTCACTTATTTTTTAAACTACCTAAATTCGGAACTTATGTTAATGTACCGTTTCTAAAGTAATTTTTTTGCTACTTTTTGAAATGATGATTGGACTCATCGGAGATAAGATAGCTCTTATCGTTTGTGTTTAGAACGTCCGGTTTTGACCAACAAGTACAACGGTTTAGATCTTCCCGATGGCGGTTTGACGACGTTGAGATGCAGTGTTATTTATGCAACTACCGTGGACATCACTGAGAGCTTTTCCCTACACATTGAAGATGACACTCAGAACCCCTTACCGAGATCTAATGAAAGTGATCATGGTAAACATTCGAGTTTTTCGAAAATAAGATAAGGAATTGAAATGTCCACTACTAGGTTATCCGTCCCATGCTCTACCTGTTGAGCCACTTTGTTTTTGATAAGTCTGTACTGGGGCATAAACCCGCTCAAAGGACAGCTGTCTATATTTTTCAGTGTCTGGTAGCGATTTACAATATGAGAAGATAGGTATTAGCAATTTTATTGTCAGCTGGAAAGATGACGGCAAAGTTTTCACTTGCTTGTCCACCATCGCTGATAAACGATATCGTGTAACAACAACACTCAGACTGGAGGACATAAAATGCAAGTATATTATTCATTTTGAACCGATTTTGCTAAAAGTAGGATTCATTCTTTGTCAGTGTGTAAGACGTATGTAAACATTTGTTTCCAGATAAAGCAACAGATTTTTCGGTTTCATCAAATGAAGATGACGTCAATTGCCATGGAGATATCATCACTGTATTCTACAAATCGAATCCTCCCATAAAAGAATTTACATGGTGGATTCGAGATTTCTCCACATGGACAGTATGTTTTTTTTTTTAATTCTTTAAGACTCAGAAATCTCTAAAAGTGCTTTTATAAAATGGAACGATGCATTACCAGCAATGAACGAAAACGCGAAAAATACGATTGGCGCCACCTGATTTTAAAATTTAATTGTGATGGATTTACTTTAAATACACTGTTGAAGTTGTTGGCCTCATCGAGAACTCCGTTTTTAATTGAAATGATAAATGTCTATTTCAAACACCTTAGAATTGCTTGATAATTATGAATCATTGTTTGTATCTGGCAAGTCTGAGCAACAAATAATGCCAACAAATTGATATTTTTACTCTATTTATGCCAATAGACCAAGCACCATGAAGGCTGACCTTTCCTTTGTAATGATTTACCAAAACAAATATCAGCACCCTCAAGAGTAAAACCATCGCAAAATCATCAAAAACTAAGTTTTTTCGCTCATTGCTGGTAATGTTGTACATAAATTATTGGCATAAGCTTTGATAAATAATTTAAGTTACCTGATTTTTCATGCAACAAAACTGACCTTTGTTTTCCTAAGGATGCATCATCATTAGTATTAGGGGAGGGTAAGCTAATGGAGAAAATGCTTATGATACATATATTGTGGTATTTCTCATGAGAAGACAAGAATCTCTTACCTCTGTATTATTGTTGCACTCTGTCTAGTGAGCTTTTCTGTCATTGCTTTGAAGTATGACATTTAAGTCCCAGAGCCATGTTCTTGGTTCCAGTTAAATTATCTAAAATATCAACTATTACATTACCTGGAGTCAGAATAAAGACATATCAATTATTAAATATGAAATATTTAATAATTATTAAATTATTTGGGTGCAAATATGCGAATAATAACAGCATTGAACTGTCATGCATGGATGAGCTCCATTGCAATTTCATTGATTATCCTTACAGTTAATCGTGTTTCCCCTAAGTTATACAACGTTGCAAGCAAAGGCTTACACGGGAAAACGCCAAATGAATTCAGTCAAAAAATGTCCCTGTACATTGAACCCAGGATATTCTAATGCTCTACTGACTATGCTAGCCAGGTATGTGTTGGACAGGATATTTCTGAAGTGAACTTTGTTTCATGCACCACTTCACATCTTTGCAAAGCTTTGATCATTTCTAGAATCAATAAAACATGACTTGATAAAGGCCTTAATGATTCAGGCTGACAACCAAATGCCAACTAAGGTCAGCCAGTAGAGCATTTGCCTGATGACCATGAGGTCTTGGGTTCAATCCCCATTGAGCAATTTTTTGGCTGAATTTATTTCGCTCTTGCCTGTGTAAACCTCTGTTGACAACGTTTTCAACTTTGTATAATTTAGGAAAAACTGGATGGATAGATGGCATTCTTTTCAAATTCCTCAATGGACATCAATAATTCCTTTGATTTCCCGTCTGGCAAGATGTTCAAAAATGTCAAATTCTAATTTACAATGGTCATCTTTGAGAAAATTATTTGGCAGCATGCAGAATAAAGAAAACATTTTCGTACCAATAATAATATTGCAGTTTTTCCAGTTCATTTAGGAATGCCACTGATATTCACTGATTTCCTTCAATCCATCGGGTTAACATTAACTTCCAGGCGAAAAATTTGTGAATATCTCAATAATCCTTGTGTTTTGAGAAAATTGTAATTGTGTACTATTAGATTCTATTTTTGAAACAAATGTTTTCCTCTTCGTTCTACAAAAATGTTTTCACAGAGAATACATTTATACAACCAAGTCAGAAACTTTTGAAATGTCAGATTTGTTTGACGTTCCTTCCGGATGCGGAAATAAGTTTTCTTTTGCTGCTGGATATTTTTTAAGTACTTCATGGCTCATAGTAGATTGATAAATGTCACATGAATATGCGGTTTATACGCACTCAAATTGACCTTTTCTTTGGATTTACTTGGAAACACTGTTTCTCAGGAGTTGACCGGCTTTAAAACAAACAGTATAACAGTTCTCGATGACTGGAACGAGGAAGTAGAATTGAAAGTTGACATGGTAAACACCTACGATCATGACCAAGATGGATTCAGAACTGATCAAACTGCGGAATACACATTCTCGCTTATTGCAAGTCGTAAGTACCTTGTTGCTTGTTCGATTAAATTACCCAAGCTTTCACATCTGACAATATAATAATATTGGTTTCGTAGTGAGTATCTGGCCAAATTGAATTGAATTGAATTGCCCAATCCAATTTTTCTACGTCACACAGGTTATGCATTCTTGCTAAGAATCTGCATTCTAATATATCCAGTTCTTACTCATTCTTACTTCTTTATTGTTATTTAGACTGTTCGGCTGCAGAGGGAGATTATGGGCTCAGTGCGGCTAAAGTCTTTGGGATAACTATCGGTGTGGTTGTTGGAGTGTTTGCTCCTGGCACTTTTATGCAGGTGTTATAAAACGAAAAAAGTGTAAGGAAGCGAATAACTACAAGTTGAAATCTAGGGTGGATTAAGATGTAATTGGATGAACGATCCATCAGATTGCGGTAATTTTTAGAATATTGAAAAAAAAGAGAAACTTTACAAGGAAGCTGCATCTGTTCACATAGAAACGAACCATCCTGGAGAACATTTTTTTCTGATTTTATTTGTTCTTGCATGATTCTATTTTATTCAATTTAGTATACAAAACTAGAATTGTATATTGTATATTTTTTAAAGATAGTCAAGCTAATTTATTTATTGTTTAGTGTTTTTTGTCTTGTTGTCTGTCCATTAAGTAACAGTAGACTAGAACTATATGGTATACTCAAGTAGGGGGAGGTGATTGTTTGATTATTTATGCAAATTAGGCAAATGTCTATTGTTCTCAAAAACAATAGACTATTGTTTTGAGAACAATAGGCTTTTGTTCTCTTGTAATTGATGCGCTTCTCAACAACTTGTAAAAAGGATATAAATTACAACAGGTTTTATCTGTGACTGCTTTGTTGATCAGAAACCATGCCACGTGGACATTATAGTCAATACATGCACCCGAAAGATGTAGAAATTATGGTCCTGGCAGACAGACTGAAGGAGATTTATCAAGTCACAATTTAGGTCAAGGTTACCTCCGATATTACATTAGGTCAGACCCCTAATATAAGCTGCAGGGTAGGGGATATTCACCCTCAACAAACTCTATTTTTGACCATGACCTAATTTGTGACCTTGAAGGTCGATAGGGATTACTCCTACCATAGTCTAACCAAGGTCAACATATGGGATCTAAGGTAAAAGTGTCCTATCACTTAATGTGTTAACACTTTGACTGCTGAGCGTGTATACAACCATACTTCCCCAGCCTCGTGTGACGGGAATACCCGTCACCTTAAATAATTACGTTGACTGCGGGCACCGTTTAAGTCGCACCTCTTACTTTTTTTTGTTCCCCGATTTGAACAGGCCACTCTAGGATGTGGTTCCATCTGACGGGATATTAGCTTAGTATATTTTCCAACTAATAATGTAAACTTGTATGACTTTGTGTATGAT
>JBCAUG010716613.1:0-12870 GCA_038406175.1 Haplosyllis leylae | reverse complement strand
CCATTATAAACTGATATCAGAATTCTTTGAAACTGTCGCAAATGTCAGAATCACTTGAACCTCCTTCAGGGTGATATTGATGTCTATTAAAATGACTCTTAGAAAACACTAACACTGGGAGATTAATTACTCTTAATCCTTCGTTTACAGAAAAGAATGTATATACAGTATTTAGACTTCAAGATATGCAAGGTATTTTGGGAAAAATATTCAGGCGTATAATTCCAACTGTATGACACACATAATTTATATGTCTAAGTATAACTGTTGGTAACTACACAGCAAGTTTGATTTTATACGGTTTTGCAGAGTACATAGCTTCTAATTTTCACAGAACATTCACTTTGATGCTTAGCATAATTAAATGTTTGCATTGATGATAATATTGTTATTGAACATACATTCAAAGTTTACGATTAACCTCCATTCCGTCTTACATTTTTTTCTGGATTAACACAAGAAAAAATCTAAAGTGACTGAACATTTGGATCTGGGAAATTAGAAACTGATTATTTGTCGGTTATCTATTTTCAAAATGTTCAATAGTATGCTGTGGTATTCTATCTGATTAAAAAGTGCAAAATTAAATGATTATAATTACAATTACAAAATATTGTTTTGATGATACACCTGTGGAACTTCAAAATAAATTTATTTGGCCACGCATTGTTGTTTTAGAGTGCGTTGACAAAATCTTGCCAAAATGATAGCGAAGCATGTGAAGAAGAATATATTGGCAATGTTTTTTCAGGAATCAGTGTCTTAAAATATACATTTTTATTACAGTCCTGAAAGATGGCACTCAAGGGCAGCTTGTTTGATTGAAGTTCATCTGAACGTGATTATTGTGCAGCCTGGTTAATGTTGAGGTATTATGGTTAAACTTTTTGATTAAGTGGGTTCAAGCATGCGAAACTGGCTTCGGTATCTCAGTGCCAACTGCTACTTTCTTCTCCAATTACAGAACATCAGAAGGTGTGTTGTGCATGTGTAGGGTGACAAAAGCAAAGGCCAAATTGAATTAGTTAAAGTACGAGATCAACCTCACATGACACCAGGAAATGTTGAAGCTGTATCAAGTTTATTACATATTACGTACACCAACAAGAAAGGGAAACCAAGTGGAATACTAACCTTAACCTTCCTGCATCTCTTCGTCCTTTATAACTTTATGCAAACCTTGTTTATAATTAGAGAAGTCCTAAGTTTCTGTACCATCACGATAGGACAAAATCAGCTACAAAAAAACCCTGGTTCTTCTAGAAGGTCACATCTTGTATCCAAATATGAGCTGTAACGTTGTACAATTTCATCTGATTTTCTAGGTGTTTTCCACCTGGTTTCCCTTTCTTATCGGTATGCCCAGAAATTAGCTTGAAGCCGATCCAACATTTACTGATGTCAGCTAAACTAAATATTAGTTGTGAAGATGGAGAGCTGAAAATGTGTGGAAACTTCCGTCAAAGTATGACAAAGATACATATCAAATATGAAACTAATATAAAATGTGTTTTCAGTAGTTTTCATCTTTAAATGTTCCTTACATAACTTCTCATGATATGCTAGTGAAATTTTCAAAATTAATGTACAGGTGCAGCAAACCGACACTTAAATACCAGGAAGATTTTTCTACTTTATTCTAGCTATCAAGCATTGATTCATAGTCATGTTTGTAAGGAAAAGACTATTGTGTCCTTAAATGATATTTTTGCATCCATCTATTTAAAACCACTACTGCTGAAGAGCTGCAACAAAAAAGACCCTTTGAGTCTGGCCTGTTGAAGAATTTTAATTTTGGATGACACATCTAGTGATCCTTCATGGTGCTTCTAAAGGCATTCCATTTGAAATTGTGGTATTCAGATGTGGATCGAGTGATAAAGTTACAAGGATGTCTAGTAGGCCTGTAGAAGTATACAGATGTGTGTTATTACATTTCAAAGACATAATGCTGAAATAGTTAGCTGATAATATTTAGCAATGTTTTAAAAAACGAATGTGTGGATATGATGACAGTGCATCTTCCCTTGGTGAAATACTCATCTCTGCCAGATGAAACAAATCTGACAGTGTGTGTGACAGAAGAACATATTAACATAAAGGTGAAGATGAATCAAAAATATCGGAAATGTTTTCATATTTATTCTTTGCAGATGGCAACTTCGGCGTATCTAACACAGAGAAACCTAAGCTTTTGGCATTGTTCCCGACCCCAGCAGCAAAGGAATGCCTCACACCTGAATATAGTGCACAGTAACTTAATAAGATTCTTTTCATTGTGCTGGAAGTTTTCCACATCCAATTTGGCAATAACGTCTATCAATTTCAGCTTGATTTACTACATGATGTAAATAACACATTTGTGTGAGGGACACGCTGGTACTTTCACACCTGACTATTGGCGAGTAACATATTATCAGGTGTCAGAGCTCTTGCTTAATTGCATATAAAGACAGGGCCACACCTTTATTTAGCTTTGTGATACTCAATAATGATAACCAAATGATCTACAGTGTACTCCGTTGAACTATAATGAAAGGTGATGCCTGTAATTCACAGAACCAAAATAGCGAATTCCATCGAGGTCGTTCTGCAGTTATGTTTGTATGCATTTGTGTTTTCAGAATTTGCTGCATAATAGGCAGAAACTTTCACTTGTGTAGGTTTTTGAGTGCACCTCCTTTTATCTTTTCAAAGTCATTTTTCTACTCGACAAAAAAATTCTCTTTCAAAGTACATAAGTGGTTTAGAACTGATAATAAAAAATGTCATCATGCACGAAACGTGTTCAACATTCTTTTTTACACTATGTGTAATGTGTTAAACTTCAAGATGATGTGATTAACATAAACTTTTGGGAAGAATTTGCCTGCCAGCGAAAGAGGATCAAGTGTATTTGCTGTCTGTGATGCCTAACTCCAAAAGCAGAATGGAAAGTACAGTGGTTTATCTGCTGACATTTAATATATAAGTGGCATCTGTGGTCTGTCCAGACGTTTATACATTAAAATGAAAATGTGAGGTCACGAGATTTTCACAAATTTTGTAGTTCTTAAATAGAGAAATGAAGGTTCAGAATGAGAATTTTCAAAGAAAAACTGTTTTGTGATGAAGATATTAAAATACGAATTCTGTTGTGTGTATTCTTCTGAATCTCAAACTGACATTTTTGGTACCAAATTTTTTGTAATGATCAATTTGTTATTAAACAAACACCAACGAAAGTCGTTGAAATTCGAAAGAGGTTATCCGTATCATTTCTTTTGAGCCAATCAGCGAAATGCCGACATCAAAATCACATAGCTTGAATCCCATGTATCATTCTGATATTGCGAGGGACATATTTAAGTCGTAAAATATTCGGAAATTGTCATTTGTGTGTCCTTTTGGATTTCGACGTAACATTTGCAAAGAACGTGTCATCCACACATGGTAACCATTTATGCAAAAGCCATTAACAAACAGTTGTTCCAAAAGCCCAGTTTTCTTGCTTTCTGTACCGATACAGATCACTGTTAAAATGTATTAAGTACTGTGTAACTTCAATGATTTAAATAATTTATTGATAGATAGAAATCAAACCTTTAACAACGCTAGTATCTGTTTTAACGACACAAAGCCATACATTCGAGGAGTAAGTTACATCACGATGAGTGGACATGGAACTTCTACGTCTGGCATTGTTCCCCTCCACCACTTGATAGAGTCGTCCTTACTGTGAATAGCTTGGCAAATCCACTTGTCCTAAATGTCAGCTGGCCATGTCTTTTTACGCATTCATATCACAGACTAGACAGTAATATAATCTCGGCTGAAAGCTGGAACAGTAGTAGCCTTAAGTAGTGGGTATTTGTCAAGGAAATGGTCAATTTATAATCTCAGGAGAAAGCCCATAATGCAATAGTTTTTAGTATCCAACATCATTAAGACTTCTTTATAAGATTACAAGAATACAATAAAGTAATCAAGGAGGTAAGTGAAAAGCTGTTCCATATGCCTTTTGGTTCCGAACATTCTGTGTCCTGCAACATATGACAGCTTCATGTATTATTTACCAGAGAAGGATAAACTGCTTGTGCTAGGATAATTATCTTTCCTGTGAACATTTTAGTCATTAGCTTGATTTATATTGTAACACTTTGTTATGAAAACAAACAAGAAAAAATTGCAAGCTCTAAATTTGCAGAATGTCTAGTTGCATTGCAAAATAACAATTTTTATTTCTTTTCAATATTATTGAATTTCGTCTGAAATTATTCACATCATGCCTGCTGCTCTGCTGGTCTAAATTGCATTTGTTCAATAATCAATCATTATTCTCGTCTCAGAGTGCGGGTAAATGATCATTTGTTCCGATTGCTTTCAGCATTACTCAAGTGTTAAGTTCTACCAAACTAAATTAGTTCTATGGCTTCACCCAAATATTTCTCGGGACAATGGATTGAAAGATGTGTGTTAAGAAATAACACGACAAATCCATATCAACCATTCAGGAGAAATTAATCAATGCCGTGAGAAGAACTAGTAGATCTAGTGGGTGCTATTGGCATAGGTGTTAGATATGTTCAAATAGCACGTCACTTTGCCATGGCTGTAAGTGTCTAGAGCTTATAACGCACACAATTAATTGACAGAATTACTTTGTGATAGGCAACAAGGTTTTTTTTGTAAACCAAAAGTCAACTCCAGAGTAGAACTGGAACTGATTTTGAGTTTTATCTCATTCCCCAAACGTTTTCATAATTATTATTTCGACCATCTGGCAGCAATACAATCTTTCAAACTATTCCGGTAAATGTATGGTGTTCTTGAAAAATATTTAGAAGGGTGCATATTGAGTTTTAACAGAAACACAAAACTTCCGGTATTATATTCAGTGCAAACTTGTCATTACATGAAGCCAAACAAACGGAAAAATAATTAGGTGTTAAATGAATCAGTAGAAAAAAAGTTTACAAATGGATGGTTTTATTCACATAAATTTCAACCCACGCAGCGTACCCTCGTTTCAGTGTGGGTAGGAAGTTCATTGATTATGTTTACTATTGTTATTCCTATTGTGATGATTTGTGTAGTGTAGTAAATTAGTATATATCTGTGATGAATAGAACATTTTTAGAAGATTCAGTACAGACGTTACAAGTGCTAAGAGTTATTTTTCATTTTCACGGTGCACACAGTGAACGCACTCAGTGCTGGTTCCTGTTACTATTATTTCCGAATATTCTATGTCCTGTTTCTGTGAGGCAGCTTCATTTAATATTCACATAAGGAAGCATCAATGCTGCCAAGTACATTATTTTGTTTTGAAATGTTGTCGTGCCGAACTTACACATAAGACAGTTGCATAACACAAATACGGGTCGTAAATATACTTTTGACAATTTAATGCAGGAAGAGAAAAGTGCGAATAACTGTCAAGTAATAGGTCAGTGATGTATGTCAAACCTTTATTTCTTCTGCATAATCACTCTTCAAACAACACTTCGCGACCTTCTCATTTTTTTCTGTTACATTGATTGAGTACCAGGAAATTTAAGGGGATAGAAAGAGGGGATGTTACATGGTGTTTTTGACGCTGGCAGAGCATTTAAACGCCAATAAATTCACTTATTTAGCTTGTGTATACTTCAGAGATATTACAAACCAGACTGTAGAAATCTGGGGTTTCAACAACTTGATACTTCCATTATAGGTTCAGTTTACCTTTGAAATTGCGTGGTCCATAGGTTTCTCTCCATTTGTAACATTTTATCTAGGACTTTGTACATTTATATATGTGTTCTGTGTTTGTTCCTTTTGAATTATGATCACACACCTTTCAGATAATAAATACATGGTGTGACAATATGAAAGTGAGAGTCAACTGGAATGATAGTTGTATAATAACTTGAATAATTTTAAAAGGATTACATATTTTCATGTACTTTAGAATAATCATAACAATCCTAAAGATGTCCGACACAAATGATGAGTTATGAAAGCAATAGAACAAGAATTATAGTTGATTTCAAAAGAATAAATCTAGATTCATGGCATGAGAATTCAGGTGAATCGCCCTTTCCTTCAATTATCGTGGGGGTCTGACCTGGTGTCATTTCATGGAGGAGGAATCACGGCATCACCTGGATTTGTGCCTGACCTTTTTGGTTTTACAATTCCAATCCAAATGTTCCTAAAAATGTATGGATCAATACAGTGCCTTGGAATGGGTTGTTTCCTTCTTTGGGTATAACCTTTCCACTACTTCAGCTGAGACACAAGTCGGATTCAAATCGAGATTCTGACTACATTATCACTTCTCTTTCTTTTATTTCTGGTTTCTGAGGACAGTATTTGAGAATCTAAAATGTGCAATCGACGGCGAGTTATCCTACTGACGATTCAGTTACCAATCATGTTCAAGAGGAATCTCAAACATTAAAGATAACAAAATGCAGTGGAGGAAGAACATAAAAACGGCAATATTTTGAATAAACTTCTTTCGTGTATTGTAGATCTATGGCCTAAATATAAATCTTTAATTTGATGGAAATATTAATTCTCTGCCCATTGCGGATTTCAGATGTTTACCTCAGAAACAAGAAATTAAAGAAAGAAAAAAGACAACGTAGCCAGAACCTTCATTTGAATCCAATCTGTGTAAGAACTTTGGTTTTTGCACACATTCGCATATTTACAAAGCCATCAGATCAAGGTCAACGTCAGACAAGTTATGTCATTTTCATGTAGGTTTTACTTTAAAGTATTGATGACTGCTTTAAAAATAAAGGTAATCTGGGGTTCATGGTACTTTTAGGACAAGGCCATACTGAGATTACATTGAAAATTTTCTGTCAATTTTAACTCTTTCTGTGATTAATGCATATGGAATTCAAGTGTTATTTTAAGGTTGCAGTACACACATAACAAATTAATTATATAGATCATAGTACAAATTGTTGACAATGAAGTTAGAATAGTAATGTCTGTTTTACTTAATACTGGAACAGTGGATTTCTTTAATCTTCGTACTTAGTTTTAATTGTCAGAAAGCAAATATTGCAGATAAAAAAATATTTGAAACTCTCTGTACCTTTCTAATTCTGATTTATATTTTTGTGAGATTAAAAGTTCTTATTTATTGTCTCTGAGAATTTTCTTCCCCACTGATAATCATCAAAACAAAAAAATTAGAGACAAAACGGTGTGGTTAATTATTGTCAAGTTTTGTTTTCAAAAAACTTCTTTAATTCTTAATTTTTATTTAATTCTCTGAAGACTTGGGATTTATAGCCACGGATATTTCAAAGGTGAAATGTAAGATTCAGTTTAAAATTTCCATTTTCAATTCGCGCTTTCAGGATGCAGGTCATCCTGATGCGTAGTAAAGCAGAAAACCCACAGTTGATAATATGAAGTTATTCTTTCATGTTGTATCATTAAGTACATTGGTTACAATCAACGAACAATAACATTAAACAAGACGCTTGATATTGTTGTGGAGGCCAGATGATCATGAATCAACGTTAGAGAAAAGAAAAACGAATCACTGTTCATCAAGAATTCATGATAGTGTAGCAAATCTACTTGTACCTTAATGTCGACTGTCCAGATGATATGTTATTCATATCAGTCTATTTACGCAGATTGAAGCCTGGATGGCAGTAATGTCATATCCCACACAAAGTAATCACTATTCGTGCTCTCGTATCAAACGAATCTTTGGAAGAAAATGAGTAAATTTCCAAATTGCGTCACATTTCTAATACTAAGAGGAATTTTACGAAGAGTAGTTTTCATAAAGTCGAGCACATGGATTGCTTTTAATAGCGTAACTACAGAAATACTTCAGATTTCTTTCGAACATCTGAAACACAGAATTAACACAAACAATGGACACGGTTGGTAAAAGTACTAAGCAGACATTTGAAATGATAGGATTCAAACGGACATTTCAGGCAACGGTACGAATTTATGGCCTATGTGCACTTTCTGACATTTAACAATTTGGGTGTTTATCTCCAGTTCAAATGTAACTTCGTCAGGAAAGGAACATTGATTGGTTCTTCAGTAGTACACAAAACGCTAATTTCCTGGAACAATTGTAAGACGACACCATACGAAATGAGTACATTCCTTTGAAATGGAACAATAGTTATGTCGATCTTGGCTACAATGCTCGCTTCCATTGCCAAGTTAATTGATCAAGAAGTTCTCAGAAAGTGATAGATAAAGAGTTAGAGTTGATGGAAAGCCAATTTATGTAAAGTGTAAGTAGCCATCTGTTCTACTCTCATCACTGAAGGTTTCCCGTTCACAAATTTGTTTGCATTGGTGCTTCTTCCTGGAGACAAATTTTCTTCGGCGCAATAGCAACTTTATTTTTACACTAAAATATCTACCCATAGACATAGACGTCATCTATCACCATCTCATTTACTGTTAATGAGATATTCTGAAGAAAATTTAGAAGTACATAGATCCCTGTGAATTTTTTTGTGATGAGTCATTCTGTCAAGTTTGTGATATTTATAAAGTTTAGTATCATTTTGTCATTCTTAACTCAGGCAGTAGTATTTCAGCTTCCTGTTTAATAGGTTTCACAAATGTGTCATATTTTTAAAAGTGTCAAGACTCTGATTAAATTTTATATTTTGTATGGTTTCTTTGTAATTTTTTTCTCGTTAGTACTGTTATAATAAGTTGTAAATCACAGAGACAGGTTAATTACATTGTTACAATCGTGACAATACTTTTCGTATCGGCGTGTGTGAAATAAAAGTGGAAATACATAAATTTTGTGACTGTTTTACTTTGGAGGCTTGGTACACGTCAAAAACATTGAACTTTTTGCATCAAATGACCCCTTTTAGGGAAACAGGTGTGTCACTCCAACATTTTGAGATTCATAACCCAGAACCAAAGTAGTAAGTTCACACTCATGGCTTAGACTTCATACCTGAAAAGTGATTGAGTACATGGAGATATAATACAGATTACTAGCAATGGCCTATCCATCGAGCGGGATGTCGTTGGAACCCATTCAGTATCAATGTCATTAGAAATGTTGTCGGGGAAGTCATGTTGAAATTACATCACAAAAATATATAATAAACTTTTTGTCTTTATTGTGACAGTTTTTTAACACTACTGTTATGACACTAATTATTGATTATAGTTCCGACAGAGAATGCAGCAGTACCTGTGAATAACATTGATCTTCGTGGATCCTGTCCCGACGAGTTCGAGTTAGTGAGAATAAGTATAATGAGTCAGCATTAGGTACAGAATTAGGAATGTAGTTAGGGACAAAAACTCAAAATACAATATTTTCTCTCAGTGCAACTTCTTAGATTTATTATTTTTTTGTATAACGACATGCATTATTATTTCAATCATGGCTCCATGAAAAGCCCACCTGCATATTGTCCGACTAAACAACAGGTTTTGTACCAGGTGAGGAATAAAAGTATATGTCCAACATTCAACTATTTACATACATCTTTCCTGAAGAAAAAGTTTGCCTGGAGTATGCAAAAGAGAATGTTCAAAGCAAAGAGGCAAATGAACAATTTTACATTAAACACATACCTTCATGTTCCTTGCTGTGTAAAACAAAATTCACAGCAAACCAAACTAGATAGCAGGTGATACACTTTTGGGTCTCCCGGGAGGTAAAAAGTCCTGATCTCAAGATCTGTCCAAACAAAAATGCTAAGTTTACATTTTTCTTTTTGTTGGGGGGGGGGTGGTAAAGTGACACTTGTGCCAGATTAGGGTAACCTGACACTTTTTGGCACTCACTTTTGGTACATGGTCAGCAGTGGGTGCTTCACAATAGTCTCTAGAGGAAACTAATGAGAATTCTACTCTAATTACAGGCAGTGGTACTATCGAATTTCCAGAATTTCTAACCCTGATGGCTCACAAAATGGCAGGAACGGATCAAGAGGAGGAAATAAGGGAAGCATTTAGGGTGTTTGACAAGGTACATCCGGCTTGATTCTGTTCTTGGTCTGTGAACTGTCTCTTAAATTGATGGTTTTTGTATTGTTCTTGATTTCTCCACATCATAGGACGGTAATGGATTCATTAGCGCTGCCGAATTACGTCATGTTATGACAAATCTTGGTGAAAAGTTAACTGATGAAGAAGTGGATGAGATGGTGCGAGAGGCTGATATAGATGGAGATGGGCAGATAAACTACGACGGTAGGAAGTAAATTGAAATCACTTACCTAACATACACACGAACATACATAACAACACCTATTGAGGGAATTTCGGTCTGTTCTGACTGGTGACCAATACAATTATTAATTACTAAACTATATTTTACAAATTTCTCAAAATAGCTTGATTACATTTACATTGAAATTGATAAGTACCTTACAAGCTTTGGCTGATAGACTAAACAATTACATTACAATCGTATCCCGAAAGTCTGTGTGTGCATTAATGCTGTGAATTGACCAGGAAATGGAGCCATCTCCCTTTCTCAATGACTCTACCTTGCTTTGTGCCTTATGTTATGAATATGCACTGAAGCAGAAATAGAAAGAGATCTTTAACTATCTTCACTTTCGGGACCCCGTAATTAAAAAGTTATTGAATTTTTCTTCTCTTTGTTTCTCCATATATTTCATTTCTTTTTAATCTGATAAATGATTATTTGTGTCTGGCTTGAAGACTTTTTCACTTGTGATGTCCTTCTGGCATAAAACAAAACATCTTTTTATGAACTCATTCATCTTTAAGAGACACAAATCGCAAGATATTTCACCACTAAACCAGATCTGTTGGTAATCTGTCTCTGTCGCTACTCCGGACCCACATTAATTCAATAGAAAGTTGTACTCTAGTCCAATAAATGATCAATTTAATAGAAAATTGTACCACGATTAAAAGCAAGAACGAACTGAACTTCCTGCATGCTTGTCGGAAACTGGGATTGGTATGAGAGCCTTTGAAAAGTGAATTAGCAACCGCTTTCTGGAGTTTCTTTTTTTCACATCAACGTCGACATGCTATGTGCATTCTGGATTATGTATGGCACAAGTAAACGCCAAAAAATCTGAATTGATTCACTGCTAAGTTCAAGATAATTACCGCCCGCATACGAAATACGACGGGAGGTTATGTTTTCACAGGTGGGTGTCTATTAAACAGGGGGTACCCGAGCCAGGTACCCCCCTGGCCAGGACTACCCCCCAGCCAGGATTGGGGTACCCCCCCCCCTCGGGATAGGTCGGCTACGCGGCGGGCGGTATGCCTCCTGCGTTCACGCAGGAGGACTTTCTTGTTCAAATTTGTTTCAGACCTGATTTAGTTTCGAACCAAGTTTGGCTGCATTCGATCCGATTTAAATTCATTTTCCCTCTGGAGTTCTTTCAATTGGATATCCCTATCACCAAAATTCCGTGTCAATAATATTGCTTGCTGAATAATGAAACTGAATGTCCTGTTTTGCAGTTTGTTAAGATGATGGTTAACAAAATGTCTTGCTTACTGTCTTGCATGAACTAACACGACAGACTTCTTCAAGAAGAAATTTTAGCATAAAATGCAAACTGCTTAGACGAAAGCATGACAACAAACTATATCTAAAATTCATAAACTATAATATTCTGCTTCATTTACAGAATTCAGCAAAATGATGTCAAAATAACATCAGCCGAATTAGGAAGCATTCTAAATTTTTTTATTGTTAAAATTTGCAATGAATTGATTTCGTTATTGTATCAGAGAAACATAGAAAAAAATCCATCTGTCTAAAGATCAAAAAGACGTTGTTTTTTGTTGTTACGATGGTGTTAAAATCTGTTTTTCCCGGAAACAGGAAAAATCATGAAACATTGGAAAGTTTAAACAATTGATTCGAGTTTTCCCTTAATCGTAGGTTACATTATTTAACAAATTTGTTAAATTAGTTAAATGCAATTCAAACTAGTAGTAGTCAATAATAGTAATCAATCTAAATGAGCAACAGTAAATTCACTATGTCCAGTAATAAATGCTAAAAAAAACTAGCCATAGTGAATTTACTATTGCCCATTTGGATTGATTACCATTATTGACTACCACCAGCTTAAATTGTGTTAACTAATTTGTTAAATGACCTGACCCACCATTAAGGGAAAACTCGAATATGTGACAAAGGGTATCAGAAATGGACATTCCAGACTTCAGGCAATCATCAGTAATGCCACAACTAGAATGCTTTCTCAGAAGAACCGTCTGTGGATTTCCAATTTCGGTGGACAACTGCACGGAGAAGTATCAAGAGAATCAAGACCAAGAGAAGAATCGATTCAAATTTAATAACAGATGATAACAAGAAAGTCATCCTGCGTGAACGCAAGAGGCATACCGACCGCGGCGTAGCAAGTCCCGGGGGGGGGGTACCCTCTAGCTGAGTACCCCCCTGGCTGTGGGACTGAGTACCCCCCCCCCAAACATGTAAAAAGACATTAATATTTTCATTACTTTATTTGCAATATCGACAGCCAATTAACCTTTCAACAATTGGTGACCAGATTTTGGTGCTCTCATTTCTCTCGCTAGTGGTTAGTACAACAGTGTTAGCTCACTTTGCTCTAAAATGATACCAGAAATGCAAAATTTTGAACGACCTTTTTGTTCATCTAGCTGTGATACTCACTATTATTCGAACGTCAATTTTCTTTGGAAGTAAATTTTAATGTAGCAAGAACTTCAAAATGTTAATTTATTTTTTAAGGGAAGATGTTAACGTGCTTACATTTATGGGCGTTTTTATGTCCGATCATTTAATTTTCACTGTATCACAAAGAAAAAACATTACTATAACCTCAGTTTCACTCGATGAAACTGCAACAAAGCAGTATAAAGTCAATTAATAACTGTGAA
>JBCAUG010716602.1:0-12870 GCA_038406175.1 Haplosyllis leylae | reverse complement strand
CCCCCCCCCCCCCCCCCCCCCCCCCCCCCCCCCCCCCCCTCCCCCCCCTCACTTGCTACGCCGCGGTCGGTATGCCTCTTGCGTTCACGCAGGAGGACTTTCTTGTAAAAATATGATTTTACACAGGCAATTCAACTCCCAACACAGGGAACATTTTGAAGTTTTAAAAATTAGAAGGTATTTCAAGGTTGTGGTGGGATGTAGCTACAATCTTTTGACTTTGTGAAGCAAGTCTTGAGTTGGGGAGTCAACCCATTATGGAATAACATTTTTGTAACAGACTGCATTGTATTTATAATTACCACCCGCGTATGCAGATAGGTAATAATTTCAGTCAGGTCTGTAGTCTGTATGTCTCTGTCTGTTCTGACTATAACTTTTGAACTCCTATAGCTAGGAATTTAATTTTGGTATACAGATACATCTTGACCATATCTAGGTCAAGTTTGACTATCAAGGTCATTGGTTAAGGTCAAGATCAAATTAAAAAATTACATATTTACCTGACCTTTACTTCTATATACTTGTATTTCATTAAAACTTACTTAAAACGTCAAGGTCAAGTTTGACTATCAAGGTCATTGGTTAAGGTCAAGAGCAAATTAAAAAATTACATATTTACCTGACCTTTACTTCTATATACTTGTATTTCATTAAAACTTACTTAAAACATTAAGGTCAAGTTTGACTATCAAGGTCATTGGTTAAGGTCAAGAGCAAATTCAAAAATTACATATTTACCTGACGTTTACTTCTATATACTTGTATTTCATTAAAACTTACTTAAAACGTCAAGGTCATTCAAAGGTCAAAGGTAAAAATATCACAGTCAAATGAAATTGTAAATGTTTTTGTGATATATGAGCTATGCAGATGGTACACCTTTGACTGAAAGGCATTCTTGTTTAGAGAATAATATCAGTAGTTATATCTGGTGGCAGGGTAGTGGAATAGATGTTATATTTTGAAGCCAAAAAAAGAAGAAGAAGAAAACTGGGAAAAAGTTGAAATCACAGGGAAAACACGGAATTTTGACTTGATTGGAGTGTGGCCACCCTGAAGAAATTATAATACAATGCTCCCAGTAGTGGGAGGCAGGATAAGTTATTCCTGGAAAATGCTGGAGTCGAGGGTTGCGTGTTGTAGATATTGCAAACAAATACTGCAACTTTTGATAAGTTATGTATGTTTCATGGAACTAGACCAAATTTTAAATATTTTAAAACCATTCCAAAGTTCAATCCATTCTCCATACATTGCTGTTAACACTTACTATCAGAATAGACTTATTAGAGTAAATTACTTTCTTTGGAAATTTTCGAAGAGAAGGAAGCATTTTCTGTTCTTATTTTTGTCGCGCTGCTAAAACAGACCCAGTGTACATTAAAGGCTTGCGCCATTTATTGGAATACAAGACATGTCCTGTTACTGTGGCAATAACTAGTTAACTAATAAGTGTGAGTATGCTGTGGTCAGGTCCCCTTCACAGTTCGACAGTTTTGAATCTTTTTCGAGTTTTAAAGCCATGTAATCAAGTAGTGGACAAAACGGTTGTACATTTCACAGTGACTTCTGCAATGTACTACTTTACTCAATTTGTGGAAAAATGATACATGTCATAAGCAATAGTTTAAGTGTAAAATGGGTAACATGACATTTAACTCAAATTTTAAAGTAAGCTATCCATTAATACAGTTTCTTGGCAGCAATGAAAAATTTAAACACTCCTCATTTTCTCGCATATTGTATGTTAAATCTTTGCCAGCGTACTTTATTGACAAAACAGTTAATATCCATATTTTACAAATATTTGTAGTTGGAGAATAGTGAATCTCGGTCAGGGAGCAGTCTGTCCTTAAAGCAGCTACAGATCCCGCATCGACCGAACACCGATGCCAATTCGCAGTCACCATCACACAGCGCGGGTAACAAGGTGCAACGCAGTATATCTGCTACCAACTCCAAAGGTCGACGATATAGTACTGGTGGAGAAAATGGTGGCAAAGGTGAACAAATTGTGAATAACTATGGAGTAACCATTTTAAAACGGTTTAGGTCATACGTTATGCGGTCAAGATGCAATTTTAGAATTGACACTTCTGTTTGAAATGTATTGTAGCTACGCCAACTAGTGCGCCGTATAAAGGGCGCAGCGGAGTAGATAGCAATTCTAAAGAAAATGCCATTCCCGCTGGCATGTCTAGGCCAAAAACCAGTCATGTGTCCACATCCTCCAGCACAGGCGAATCACCCAAGGCAAGTATTGTAAAAACGGTTATCATTAATTCTTGTCTCAATTTAACTGAAGAAAACCTGAGTCAGTGAAATTAGATCTCTTAATTATCAATGACCAAAATATACTACAGATCTCATCAGCCATCAGCCCAAAATCTGCCATCCCAAAGAAGACAACAGTCAAAAATAGTGTAGTCGGAGTAACGCGGAGAAATACATTTGGCTATGGTGATAACAAGGTACCTGCTTTAGAAAGGACCAATAAAACACCTACATCAGCAGCAGCTACCAATAATCAGGATCTGAGAAGGTAAGACAACTAAGTAGTTGCTTTTCTTATCAAAAAGTGGAAATTGTCATAGATAAGTCTTATTTTGTTGCTTGCTAACGGAAAGATTACAGTTATACTGTGCACGCATGTCGGAAGTTTGGTGCACTCCTTCTACCCTGTTCTTGTATGAGGTCATCATTTCCCCACGTAATTATCTGATCTGTTCTGTGAATTTTCACAAATATACCATGCCTACTGGTCAAATGTTGGGGAAAATATGTTGCATATTAACTAAAGCGACATGTTGCATGGTTTGTGTCTCTTACTGTTTTAATTGATTAAGGGGTGGAAGTTTTTTAGGGGCTCGGGTTGGGGAGCTGTGCGTTTGATGTTTTTTTTATTATCATTTTAGCTTTCTCAAATTAATGGATTGTTCAAAATATCCCAAAAGACCACTTTCGACTATGTTCTTCTGCAACGTTCTTCTTGTATGTCCTGTACAGTTTCATTTTGCTAAATATTATGTTTAAACATTTTGTTGCATGCCTTTTATTATTTGATATTTAACAGCAGGCGTATAAATGGCAGAGATCACAGTGCTGAACGGTATGTGTGAATTCAGTGGATTTAAGAATCGTTGCAGATAGCGCTCGCTTTAATTTGTAGACCTATGCCATTAAATCTAACCTATCGTTTTAAACACGTTAACCGATAGCTTTACAATTCTTAGATCTAATACGTTTTTTTTTTCCAATTCATTTTTACTTTGTATAATTTTGTATCTAGAGCAGTTAGAACTGCTTGTATGTTGGAAAAAATATTAAATGTGTTCAGTTGTATGGGCTTTTAATACTAAGTACATAAACTTGACTTGGCAATTAAAGTATTAAAGTGAAATAATTAGAAGGGAGAATATCAAATGTAGTAGTGAGTATCGTAAGGAAATTTTGAAGTAATTTTGATACACCAAATGGTGATTGGGTACATATTGATTACTTTGCAGTCACTATAGTAGAGGCTATGTCATGTAAGTCTGAATGCCAAAACGTTTAACATTTCTCTGGCTTTAATGCTGCAAAATGTTCAATCTGCTGCATATTTTCCCAGTTTTCACTTGACTTTGTTTGAGCTTAAACCTTTTTGTGAGTTATTTTCTCGATACAAACGAATGCAAGCTCAATGTTCTTCTTGCGGAAATTATATCCTTGTGGGCGGTAATATTTAAATTTTTGTGTTAGCACATTTGAAAAAGGACAAACCACGAAAAAGGAGTCCCATGTAGAAGGAAACTCCGAATCCTTTTAACGAACTGACGAATAATCTGTCTTTGAGTTGTTGCTCAAAAGCGCTATGATTTCTTGCTTGCAGTAAAATTGCACATTTAAAAAAATCTGATGAAACCCTTGCGTTGTATCATAATTGTAAAGAATATGCTTGGTTGTAAATATGGACGCAATAGGCCAGCAAAAGACGCATTTCACTTTCCTTCTGAACATTCTTTGCTATGTACGTTTGTAAAACTGGAATTCAGTCAGCTAATACTCGTAGCATTAAGTCTGCGATGTTGTGAAATGCATGCTCAGTATTACGCAGAGGACATTGAAAGAGAGTTGTGAGATTAAAAAAAAGGCAATTTGATCATCTTTTGAGTTGAACATCACTTCGTGGGAAGTAGTAATGAGCAGCTTGAAAACGTCAATGTATGTACTTCTCGATAATTGACGAAGGAATGAATAAATGATATTTAATAATAAAGGGATCGGGTAAAGACGTCTGTGCAGAAAACATTTTGGACAACATATTTGAACGCCACCTTTAATAACCTAATTCTGTGTCATTGCATGTTGCTCGGTGTGCCAAATTATTTTAACACCACATAAGCTGCATCATTATCCGCTCAGGGATGTATTTTCATGTGTAGAAAACTAAATTGCCTCCGTACCTGACGGTGTAACCTTGCATATCTTTTCGCATTTCCTGCATAGTTCTTTTCTAGGGTTTGTTTGATTTACGTCAGTCGGTATATTAGTCACTGCTTCAAATGGCTATGTATTGGACGTATTTTCAATAATGTACTGCGAAATTTTGTCACTGTTTTTGTGTTGTGCACCGTGCAGCCTTGTCTGGAGTCGGTGAAGTCAACCGAGACATCTGTTGGTACCATTGAATTACATACAAAGGGAAAACCGATACAGTGCAATGCCTTTGTTTTTACAATTTTTATTTTAAACCAATATTTTGAAATGAAAATGAAAATTGTCAGTTGCCACCTTGCACACATGCAACATTGCTTGCAAGAATGATCACTAAGAATTTGCTAAATGAATAAAGTTAGAGATTTAGAAACTACGCAGGTCCTTAGTTTGTAAAGCGCGACTAACATGAATGCTGTCATTGCCTGTGCGATTGTTAAAATTGGATCTGTTTTATCTTTTCTTTGTTAGTAATCTACCCAATGCCGCTGGTAGCCAGTCTTCCGACAGGCCGTCCACGCGGCCAAAGGGCCACGTGAAATCGGCCAGCACGTCCTATGCGGTGCGGCCTGATTTACCTCCCCTGCATGACAATATAGACCCACTACGGCCAACGTAAGTAATACCAACCCTATCTTCCACCCTTCAGCAATCAAGAGGGGTGGGAATACGTTCAAAAGTTATCAAAAGGTAACAATTAATCCTTCGTAGGTTTTCCCTACCGTGCAAAAATATTCAAGAGTCTTGTTCCCACCCTTCAATGCTTCATTCTTGAGTGTATGATAATTACTAGGTTTTGTATTAACTCCTGGAAATTGTTTTCACCTTCACCCTTGTTGGAATGGATAAATGTTGGGTACGACCGAAATCTGGTATCTTGAGCATACAAAACGTTTCATGTGTCATGGGGCACGCTATAGTCAGCTACATTTGTCTTGATTAGAACTTGTTGCGAGGTTTTTGCTTAACATATTTGTATGATACATAAAGTTTTAAGTCTTAAGAGTGACAAAGTAATGCAACGAGATAAAAAAATAGATAAATTTTGGAAGGTAATCTGACGGAAGACCACATTCTATTTTAATTTATGTGCCAAGCAAGTATTCTATTCATTTAAATTTATTTCAGTTTATTTTGTTGTATTACTTTGATTTATGTTATTTTTGTGATCGTCAAAACTTTATACTCACTTCTGTGACTCGCGAAGTTCAGTTTGCAGCGACCTGAAAGGCGTCCGGTTGAGATTAAGATGACAGTATATGCTAATTCAGAACGACGACTAACAACACTTCACTAAATCGGAAAAGTACACAAAATATTTGGCGAATGTCCTCTTTAGAAATTGCCTTTCGTGGTCAAAAGTATCTGTCATCTCGAACCAACTTTGGTCATGTTGTCTAATGTATTCAGTGCAATGAAACTTTAATTTGGGGTTGGTGAGACTGTAGCATGCTTGTTGTATCTTATTATTTTCTCAGGTTTCCAATTTTTGCTGATTATACATATATATACTCTTGTAAATCAAAGATTGCATTGTTGACCAAAAACGTTTAATATTAATGTAGGCAGTAATTGATCGTGCCACGTTTAGTTTTTAGTTTTCACCAAAAGTTAAATGAAGGTTAATAACACCTTTGTTTTGTCGCTTTCATATTTAGTTGTTAAAACTCTTATTTTCCCATTTAGAACGGCACCGAGTGCAGCCAAGACTTCAATTCCAGTGTCACCCCTTTCGGGTAACAGCAGGTTTCCACGAGGCACACAGAGCCGTAGCACATTCCACGGAGGTCCAATACGTGACCGACGCACACCAAACGCCTACAATGGTCCAGGTGCTGTACCTACACAAACACAAGATACCTCGGCGATGGGGCCGCATCGAATGTCCTTCTTCAACAAGCTCACATCAAAGTTTAGTAGGAGGTTAGTAGAACTTGACAAAACTACCATTTTTCAAAACAGTTGTTCGAGCATGAATTACTTTGAAAGCAGACTATTAATATAAAATTAAATAACTTTAAAATGACCCACATCAGTAAAATGACCCAAATCAGCAAGCGTTTATGTGATACGTGTCAAACGAAATAAAATCTCATGAAACAATTTCTTCTGAATTGGCGCCCCTTGCATGTTCAACTACGAATAGGTACTTCTCGCGAGGGCATCATTTGCACGGTGATGCTTTACGAGTTCTTGTTCAAATTAAACAATTCCTCTACGGCGTTTTAAACTACGTAGTTGTTCCTAGTATTTTATTTATTATTTATCTTTATTGCATATCATTGAGATCGTGTTATGTTAGCAGATAGATATAGCAAAGATGATTTCTGGAATGTTGGGGTTTGCTGTGTGGTCTGGAACAACCTTCAGTTTGGGGATTTCATGCTCGATACTCTTGCTTAACAAACTTTTGCTCGTTTCCAGCTTTAATAGTAAAACAAAAAGCATTCCTGACTGACTTAATTTAAACTTTTAATACAATTGCTTCACATTGATATATATATATGTACCCCTTGTCCGAGTTGAAACTATTAATGCAACAAGGAATGTCCACAATTTACAGTAAATCTGTGGACGCCTCTTGTTTGGTGGCAGACATTTCAATCCACAATTCCCCTATTTTCTTTTTAAGCACCCAGGGCGCTAATTCAGAGACTCCGCGGTAAGCTTTTACATACTTTTGGGCCAAAAGCTTTTGCTCAATAAGTTTCATACACATTACCATTAAACCGTATCTTTTTGTGATCCTTATGTTACCTTGCCTTATCCTCAATATTTGTTAAAAATATTCATCCTTAAAAATTCAAAATTTGTCTCCTGGTAAATCGTCAATCTGTGGTTAGTTTGAATCTAATCCATGTATGCTTTGATCTCAGGCCTGTGTTTAGATGTGAATCCTGAAATTTTCTATCTATTGAGTGTCATGTTTCTTAACTCCTTTGGTGCACTTTATCCTCGTATTATGAACCCGTATGTTGCTTAAGGATCACCTGCATACAAACCATTTGAGTTTTAATGTTGAAAACAACAACCAAAAAGTTTAATTAATGTAATAAGAGACGTACAACTTTATTCTCAACCATCACAATTTAAGTTTATGACGTATCTGTTACTGTAACAAAATTGACACATAAGGACAGCTTTCTTGCTGGAATTTTTCGCCTGCAATTTTGCGTTTCTAGAAATTATATTCTGCAAAAAATGACAATTTAAAAAAGTGACAATTGTCAAGTAACATTTTTAAAGATGAGAATCTTTTGAAATGCCAGTCTTCACAGGGTAAATTGAACTGTTAGTTATGAATGTAAATTCTGCCTTGAATAAGCATCAAACGTAATCATACGTTCATTGGGAATTTTGTCTTAAAACGTTGCGAGAAAAATTAGAGATACCTCGTACTTGGATTTGTCAAGTTTGAGAACGATTTTTGTACAGGTGATCATTTCGCACAATACACACCGACCATATATTTGCTAATCTCTTTTACAAATGAAAATAATAAAACAAATCACAATGCTAATGTTAATTGAGTGTTTTGTACAGATGTTTATGTAGTTCTTTTAATGTAGTTCCTACAATTTTCCCGTTTTTGCCAAGTGATTTTTTTAAAAATAATTAAATCTATAAAATTGTCGGTTTAATGAGTAAATAATTATATGAGGGTGCTAAACTTCCAAAGTAACTAACAGACAGCATGTTACTGGACGATTTTCCATATTTGAAAAGTAGTAAGCACAATATCTTAAGATAATTTAAAACTTGTGCATGCTTGTTAAAAACTTCACTGATTTGGTACTAACGTCTGATGATTGGCCTCCCAATTTTTTGGTGCATGTTAAACTTTTAAGACCACGCTTGTTTTGTATTGACCGAGGAAAAATTGGCATGTTTTAAAAAAGCGATAAATGAGCAGTACTAAAAAATGAAGTGTGAACCAGTTTTCCTATTAACATGCAACTTCTACTAGCAGTCAACTGCCGCAGTGCATGATTTTGGCGCATGACACATTCATTTGCACGGAAATAAAACTGCTGCGCTATTTTGGACTTTATCCCTGAATATTAACACCCATTGACAAAAACAGCAATCAGTGAAGTTACATTTTTTCATTTGAGTTTTTATTCCTTCTAATTTCCAGCAAAATTTTCCGCAGGTCCATGAACGAGAAAGAGGCTGACGCCGTGAAGCCGCGTTCCCTGCGCTTCACGTGGAGTATGAAAACCACTAGTTCAATGGATCCTAACGAGATGATGAGAGAAATTCGAAAGGTGCTAGATGCCAATAATTGCGACTACGAACAGCGGGAAAAGTTCTTATTGCTCTGTGTACATGGTGATCCCAACACAGACAGTTTAGTTCAATGGGAAATGGAGGTGTGCAAGCTTCCTAGACTCTCACTGAATGGTGTTCGTTTTAAGAGAATATCAGGCACGTCAATTGGCTTCAAGAACATAGCATCCAAAATTGCCAATGAGCTCAAGTTGTGATCATAACTGATGAAGTTCAGATAACTAGCTGTTTTGTAGTAATACATCGGAACTTAACGACACAAAAGAAAACAGGCACAAGGCACAATCAGTTATCTGTATCGTAGATATAGCAACATAAAACGTATAGGCAATACATCATCCTTCCAGTATCGTACAAACAATAAAATTGTAATAAATTGCACTAACAGCTGTGCACTTCGCTGTTTCGAACGTAAATAAAATCAGGGCGCTTCAGAATGTCGCAGCTCTGGTTGCAAGTCAAAACAAAGTAAGCAGAAAGCGTGATGATTTTGTACTTTGTGAATGAAGGGTGAAGGTGTAAATGTGTGCTATATTTTCTGCATGTTCCTAGCATACAGAAAAGCTTTGAACTTGTGTGGTGCCACTGCATCACATGGCCTTGATCCCTGAATTAAAATTTCCTGAAGAGAACTCATGAAGACACACAACCACACAAAAATGCAATTGTTGACAAAGACTGAACTTGTAATGTTATTGTATTTTGTATACATATATTATATAAACTGTAACAATGTAAAAAGTGTACAAAATTATTTGAAACAAAATGGTGACATAGATGGAGACAGAGAGTCATTGACCAAATATTGTACATAGAATTATGAGCCATTTAACGTTGTTATACTGCTTTTCAGACCCTTAAATCCCTTATTGCACGGCAACTGCATCATTTAATTTCATTCAAGTATGAATCCGGGTATGTTGGTCTCACTGGAATATTTAAAATAAACGAAGATATCTTTTACATTTTGTTGAAGCTTCCATAAATGCCAAAATTCTTTAAAATTCGAAAAAAAGCACCACTGTCTCCTTGGAAATTCTTCGGGATGTTTAAGGGGTCACTTCTTGTTTTATCGTCTGTTCAATGAGATAAAACTAAGCAAAATGCTATCGAATTTAGAAATGTGTGAATGATCATTATTGTAAGATGTACAAACTACATTGTTATGTAATTATTGTATTTTCTATCAAGTTCAACCGCAAAAGTGAATGAATGATTCAACAGTAACAGATGATCAGTCCTGGGGTGTACAATGTATTATTGTAGAGTTTCGTTTCCCGCAAAAAAATACCGAGATACCAAGTTACATATACTGTTTGGTAGAATTCAGATGATTCTCGTTTCATCTCTGATCAAATAGGAAATAACAACTCAAAAAGACGCGAAGATATCAATTTCATGACTTCTATGGTTGTGTTTTCATATGTATACTGTTTTCAACATTTGTGTGTTTGTTGTATTCCTTGTTTTCTTATCATTCTATTCAATAACCCGACCAGAAAAGATATAATACACACGGAATAGTTGGTGCTTTGTACATAAAATAAAGCTGATATCTTTGAAACGTCTAGCTAGGAGCTGGTATCCAGCGTTGGTTGATTTTCTCCTAGTAAATATCGAGTCATTAAGCGGAAATATGCACTTTTCCTGAAGAAGTTAATAATTTAAACTAGTTTTTTTTTCGTTTTATTTTTTTCGATATGAATGTATTTACTGTACTTGATTTGTTTATTGTTTTGAAAAGACAACAAAGCAATAATATTTCACGAAGAGTTATTCGTGCAGATGAATTTTAAGTTGTCATGAGGTGTTTATACGACTTGCTGTTTGTTGGTCTATTTTATACCAAAGACCCTCTCCAGTAAATAACTAATTCATGAAATCTAGGAAATAATAATAAATCTAAGCTTTAAAGTTAATAGATTTTGCTAATGTGTAAAAAGAAAATTAAGTCATTAGGTGGCAATCGTTTAAAACACAACGGGTGTTGCAGTATTGTTTTGTTGACAGTAAAATGTGGAACCTGATGCACAGGTTCGAAACACTGCCAAATCGATAAAACTTTCGTTTTCTCCATCAAAACTTGTGGTGTATTACTCTGATTGAAAATGCTATGTTGCCTGGTTGCAGCATGAAAGCCACTTGTTCAAGTAGTCTTTTTGTGTGTAATGTACCAATGGTATACAAAAAGATGTAAGAATGCAAACTTCAATTACATTTTTATTTTTGCATGTAGATGAATGATGAAAGAAAGTTGGAAGTGCGTGGTATTTTGTAAGTGAACAAAACGAGCAAGTATTTGTAATAAACGAGAATGCTCTTTCAGATGACAACCGAGTCTAAAGGTGCCTCATGTGCGAAAGATTCAATTTTCTATGGCTGAAATCAACCCGATAATTGCTCTTCGATCATGCGTTGATATAGTACATAGCTAAGAATACTGTTCGTAAGGAGTGCTTTATAAAATAAAGCTGATTTGAAAATAAGAAAAAAAAATTTTTCCATACTTATTGCGATGGTTGCTTTTAGTTTGACATGTGTGATATTATTAATACGTACTATTCTTTCTATGAACTTTTCTTAACCGAGACAGTCACAAATTACCACAGATATTTTTAATTTTAAACTGAAGGCTTAACTGATGTACAAAGTGAAAATAATAAATGGGTCTACGAAACTGTCTCCTGTAAACATGGTGTTTGGTTTTTGCTTAAATTGAAAGTCAGATTTTTGTGGCCCGTACTATTGCTTATCACTACATATCCCCGTAGCATAGTGGTAACGTGTAACGCTTGAATACCCGTCCTTCCTCCGCTCAAATGGCATTTGTGCCCAAGTAGGTAGGCAGGTTTGTGATTTCTGTATTGTATCCATTCTTGTCCCGTTTCATTTTCATATTTTACATGGTGAACATCATTAAGTTTTCTGACATATTGCATTCTACCTCACTCTAGTGATGCTATTTTGTCCATGCAGGCCGTCTCGTGCACCAGTAGAGCCGTATTTTCGTGTGAGAAGTTCCCTTTTCATGTAGGGGCACACCGTTTAAGCTCCGAGCTCCGCTGATGTCAGCCTTGACTTACAAAGTTACGCAGATGGGCTACCGCCACCTCAGGAAATGGGTCTTCTCGTGACGAAGACATCTGGAACCCCCAGCCTCGAGTACCTTTTTTAAAAATTTGGACCACTTCTGAGTAGTGACTGGTGGAAAAATATTCAGTATTGATGGTTGATGTGAAACATTTGTTTATGCTATAGATTCAGTGCAAATTAATGATTTACAAAAGACCCATTAGTGTATTTTTGTGCACTTTAAAATTTTTTTGAGGGTTGTAAATTGGGTATGGGGTCTTGGTCTGAAGTCAAACGTGGGAAAAATTATTCCAAGGCTTCTTGATGGTCTTGTCCTAATTCGGGTCCAAAAGTTGCATTGAGTACTTTTAAGAAATGGTTAAAATACGATACATTTGATCCTTGCAACTACACAGTTAACAATTTTGGATTATTTGGTTATCTTGACCAATTTCACAAAATATCAGGTAGTGAAAGTTTCACCAGGTGGCTCGGCTGCAAATGCTGGGTGCAAAGGGCACAAAGGCAGGGTGTAAAGTCTGTATGTGAAGGGTATGTGATCTGGATCTAACTTTTAACATGTTTAGATCTAGATCTAATATTTCTGAGTTTCGATCTTGGATCTCGGACAGGGGCCTTGAACAAGGACCCCAGACTGCATGTGAGGGCCTAACACTGCAAAGGGATGCAAAGGCACTCAAAACCAAGTTTTTAGTTGCGCCGCTTCTCCGAGTGGAGCGACTTATCTGGTCACTATGGTGTCTGTATGGTTGCTTGCTGCCTTGCTTGTGGACCCTCCCCCCACCCCACCGGAGATAACACCAGATTTGGCTTGACGTATGTTCGGACCAAAAACAATTTTTTTGATCTGTTCATCTTGTCATCTCACTCGTCATCTCATCATTTTCAGAGAATCAACTGAAGCATCTGTTTGCCAAATTTTAAGCTTACATCTACATTTTCTAGGAAGTTACAGCCATTTTAACATTGAATTTTCAGTATATTTCTATATATTTTGCAATTTTCAAA
>JBCAUG010716591.1:0-12871 GCA_038406175.1 Haplosyllis leylae | reverse complement strand
TCCAAGACTTGCTTGAAACTTCGAATTAAGTGGAACTTCGAATTAACCGTGTTCGATTTAGCCGTGCCCGACCTGTACATTGATTTCATCAAATTCAATGACAATTGCGGAAAACTTGAATGAACCGTATCTGTGATCTAATAAATTGTGGTTGTGATGAAGGACTAGTCTCTGTGCAACTGAGCTTATGCAAGATTTAGAAATAAATAAGTAAATGATCGATAATTTAGTGTGTCCATCATCTTTGAATCTTCTGCCCACAAAACCACATTACGCTGGACAATATAGCTTGTTCGCTTGTACAATGATATCTAGTAATACATTCAGAAAAGGCATCATCATCTCATATATCAGTGACTAGTCCTTTGCAATTTAACTGCAGAGACTGTAACTAATGCCACTCAGCAGTACTCCCTGATAAAATTAGTCAAGCTGTTTAGCAGGAGAAGCATCGTAGATGAATCAAAGGTACGCTTGTCTCAAAAACCAAAAGCAAAGACAATCAGTGGCTTTAATTTATTTGTCAGACTATGGACCCATCAGAAATTAGTTTTCGTGGTAATGCACAAGAAACCATCATATTATTTTGGTAAGTTTACAATTGCCTGCGCCTTTGAAGTTTAGAGCAAACCACAATGAGCATCGAAAGGGAAGAAGACTGGAAGTACAACTTGGACGCGCATGCGTACTTTGACACGTTCTACAACTGTACAGCATCTCATTACCGCTACAAGGAGTACATGAAAGACGTGGTGCAGACCTATCATGATGTCTTCAAAGATGGTACGTTATCTGAATAAACTACTTAGTTTGACCTCATTCTAACCCGATACTTAATCTTTCATTGCTGTGCTGAACATTTATTGAAATGCAGCTCCTAGTAATCCTAATAAACAAACAGGGCCATTAATTGGTTACACGCTAGTTTTCAACAAGAGATTACAACGAGAATATGACACTACATTGGTGTTTTAGAGAACACGTATTTATTACAGACACTGGCTTTTAATTAAAATACGACGAAAACTTTGAAGGTCGTTGCCTCAACTGAGATATACTGGTTAATGTTACAGGTACATTCAAAGGACACAGATGTTTAGACTTTGGATGTTGACCAACCATTCACTGCTCCATCACCCTCAGCAGATGGTTCAACCAAATTTATTTTGCTGATTTTCCCCGCAATGTGAATGAAATCACCAAGTGGATAAACCGGAGCCCTAACGCCCTCGACTGGTCTTATTTCTTTGAAGAATATGCCAGGCTGGAAGGGTAAGCTTGGTAAAATCACACAAAAAATCAATCAATTCAATTGTTTTTCCAACAAGTTTTTCACTGTACGCTTCCAATGATGCTATCATTTCGATATACGATCTCTGAGACCGGAATGAAGTGAAATATTCCATTGTAATGTACTATCATAGAAAAGCAGAATTCAAGAGAATTTTTATTTCAACGCACTTTGATTTGTTTCAGGACCAGTGCAGAACACGTTGAGAAAAGATTTCGAGATAAGATTGGAGGAACTATTCCGTACACGAAAAGCCTAATGGATGATGATTCTTTGGACCCAGCATATGAAGAAAAATTTGACCTGATATTGATCAATCACGTTTTGCAAGCCATATGTACCAATATGGAAAATTATACCGAGGCTTTGAAGAAATTAGGCACCTTTCTGTCACCAGGGGGACACCTCTGTGTGGTGGATCCTCTCGGTGAAACCTTCTCTCTGATTGGCCAGAAGAAATTTGAAATGTACCCGCTCATTTACAAAGAGGTGATCGAAAGCTTGAAGGAAGCGGGGTATAATGTAACACAATCTGTGCTGAAAAGTTTCAAAAACCACGATAAGTACTTTGTTGATTCTTGCAAATGGCACATGACAATTGCCAAGAAACTGTAAAGTTAACAAAGATTATTTATCTTTACACTATACTTGCTCACAGACAAGTTCACAACACAGACACACACAAACAATATTCTCAAGGAACGTAATTTAGGTAAGAGATCATGCTGAAATATGTCTTTTTATCTAATTTGGGAACTATGGATTTCTCGGGTAATCACAGTCATTTGAGTACCTTTCTAAACTGCTGTTTTAATTGTTTAGTAAGTAAATAAAACAAATAGAATAAATTAGGCACCTTTTTGTCACTAGGGGGACACCTCTGTGTGGTGGATCCTCTCGGTGAAACCTTCTCTCTGATTGGTCAGAACAAGTTTGAAATGTACCCACTCATTTATCAAGAGGCGATCAAAAGCTTGGAGGAAGCGGGTTATAAAGTAACACAATCCGTACAGATAAGTTTCAAAAATCATGATAAGCACTTTGTTGATTCCTGCAAGTGGCACATGACAATTGCCAAGAAACTGTAGAATTAACATAAAAAGATTATTTATCTTTATCACTTTCAAACCTCTTCCAGATACATAAAGTAATGAACTTTCCTTAATGACTACGTAATCACAGTTAAGGTACTTCGATACAACATTTACACCACGGTCTGTGGCTTGCCTTTTGTTCTTCCCGTGAATTAAATTGCACGAAAGCCTAGCTAGTGGTCCATTGTTTATTGGCAACAAGTAGACTACAAGATTCACATTAAGGCAATAGCCAAAATTAGGGCAATAAGCATGAATTAAAGTAACACTATTGACTAATATGTCAAATGACTCAGTACGTGAAGGCCTTTCAGGGGAGGGTGCCAATGGCTTGCTCCAGCCTTCTCACTTGGCAAAAAGGCAATTACTCGCAACTTTCCTCTGCTTGTCTGATGTCCGCTTGTATGAGCAGACTGCCAGTGACCTGTGGCCACTGATCTCCTGAATAATCTGCTTGTCAATGTTGTTGTGATACAGCTTAGTGCAGGCAGTGGACCTCAGTGAGTGGTTGGAGTAGAATCCAGGTAGACCAGCATCTCTGCAAATGGTCTTTATCACATCCCTCAGTTTATTGATGCCTGCTGGCCTGTTAACGTACCACACTTTGCCAAAATATTTCTTCCGAGGTTGCAGGTAGAATGCAGGGCAAGATCGCTGTTTGGGGACCAAACTCAGATACTTAATAATGATGAGAAGGGGGCATCTTGCAGGGTCATCTGTAGCATAAAGGTCCACTTCCTTCACCTGTAGCTTTCGCTGCTTGATGCCACCCTTGTTGGTCTTCAGAGCAATATCCTCAGTGTATCGTAAAAAGACTTCACGGTCGTGGTCCTTCATGAACTTAAACTGGGGGTTGAATCCCATGCCACAGAGGGCCCTATGCTCCTTGCCTGCCCGTAAGGCGAAGCCCTTGCCAATAACAAATACCACCGTGTCTAACAGCTGACTGGGGTTTGATGTTCCCAAGTATCTGAGGGACCAGAGAAGGTCCTCATCTGTTGCGGTTAAAACCTCAGCCTTTCGCACTGAAACACCTATCCCCTGCTGAGCCCTTGCCTTCATTACATTGTCAAGGGTGTACTTCAGAGTGGCAAAGGCCTCGTCGTTGACAATTTTCCAGGGGAATCCCATCGATTCTAAATGAAATTGTATGCAAATGACTATGTCATATAGGGTCTTGCCCGGAAAGTCTGATCCGTCAACCTTCTTTACTTCAGTAACAAATCTACACAAGCCAAACATTAAACTTTCATGGGTGATGGTGTCCTTGTCATCGAGGTCACAATCAATCTTCTGAAGGCCCAGGTGGTGCCTGTAGGCTCTCCACTGCCTGTACATTTTGGTCACCCACCTGATTTTTTGCGTGTTTCATCGGAGAAGCTGTTGTGTCCCATTATAGTGAGCGCTCCATCAGAAAGAGGCTCATGGAAGACACAGCCAAGGGCAGGCAGGCAACTGGAGTTCAAGTGGCTCTCTCTGGTCTCAATCACTTCGGACGGGTATGCCTTGTTGCTTGACGTGAAAATCAGCTCATCCCCGGGTCTTACCAACTTGGCAGTCCCAGTGCAGCCTGCACCTGGTTCAAAAATATACATATTTCCCTCTTCATCAAACTGAAAGTACTGAACTGTCTCAGGTTGAGAGTCCCTGAAAGGCAAACATTATGAAGTTATCGGAAAGTGCCATTCCTGTACCGGTGAAAGTCCCATTACTTAGCCAATATTTAGGAAATCAAGACAGACCTGTGCTCCATTTCAATCTGCTCTGCAACATTATACAGCATGTCATCATCCAGTGAAATATCCTCGATCAAAGGCTCATACCTTTCAATTGCCTCAACTGCGTGGACCAGGTCACTGTCATTCATGTTGCTTGCCCACAAATTGGCAAAATCATAGAAATCTACACTGAATATATTGCTAAGGTACACTGGGTCCCAGTCCTGATCACCTAGTAAGGCCTCATCACTCAAATCCATGTCAACTTAGCAAATGAAGCCTATACAGACAAAGGCAACACCGATCTAATCACTGCTCGTGACATGTTACTCAAGCCGCTGCCCGCAAAGAGAGGGACGCTCGTAGTAGTCAGAATGGCAATTTAATTCACGGGAAGAACAAAAGGCAAGCCACAGACTGTGGTGTAAATCAGTTAATACATTTTTTTTGTTGGCTAGTGAGTAAATTCACTCCTCGCTCCGCTCATTGTGAATTAAGCCTCACTAGCCAACAGAAAACTATGAATTAACCATTACACACACAACAACTACTGACCATCAGAATGCATTGTTATTGACCACTGTTAAATTTGCAGCAAATGGTCAATGAAGCTTGACTGTTTACATTTTGGCCCTGAACACATGGCTGTGACATCAACCTTGTAAAGAACTACCTTAAGTTTACAACCAACACACACACGCGAACACACACACACACACTATTTCTCAAGGAACACACGTATTAAAATACTGTACATAAGAGATCGTGCTGAAAAAAAATTAAGTTTGGAACTATTTCTTTCTATATGGTTTTCTCGGGTAAACTCATTCATTTGATAATCTTAATAAACTGTTGTTTTTATTGTCTTGGTGGTGAATAATAAATAAAAACAAATAGTCTGGCTACTTTCTTGAATTCCATGTATTTGTCGTTCAAAATAAATAGCAAAACTCACCAAAAATTAACCTGGGGATAATATCAGGTGGCAGATATTTTCCAATGACAGAAAAACCGATGTTGTGATAAAATTCCTCAGGTCGGAATAATATTAGGTCGTATAAATAGACAGGATGTTAGGAAGTGGTAGGGTGTAGGTGTAAGCGAGAAAGCGGAACTGAGAATATCAGCAGGGGGATGGGGAAACTGGCAGGAGGACCCTTTTTCCATTAGTAAAACTAATTCAGTAAAAAATGAGGTGCAGGGACCTTGATCTGCAGGGGTATGAGTTACAGTGCACTTCATGCAGGATGAATAGGAGAAAACCTGCTGCAGGAAGGGAAGGCCGCGGGAGGGAAGGGAGAAACTATTGCTGCAGTAGACGGTATCCCTGCAGGCCTCTGCAGGTGATATTTCACGGTTGGGTGAACATTGCATGGAGGGAGATGAAGCGGCAGTCATTCAGACATGTTCGTATTCCATAAGGGTCTCACATCCTCCCAGACCCCGTAATATTTCCTTCTGCTGTTTTCTCTGTATTTTCTACTGGACCCTTCACACTGTGCGAAAATTGATATCTTTTCGTCAACGACCATCGCAGACCTCTTACAAGGACCAGAGTTGAACTATTTAGAAAATCATTGTTTTGGACTTGTAAAAAACAAGGATATGATTTCGTTTTCTGAGTCTTTGTCTTAGTTCTAGATTGCTTGAAAAAAGTGTGTCATTTCTTTCGTTTTCACGTCATTTCCTAAGTAAAGAGGTATTTTTCGTAAGTTGTATTTTCTGAACTATTTCCTTAGAATATTACAATCGTAATGATGTTACTCCTCAACAAGGTCGTTCCCTTCTATTCCTTTACCTATCTCAACTAACTCAACGCTTACGCTTTGTTCACACTTTACGTCTGCGAATGTAGGCAAAACACCTGTTGTTTTAAAGTTATCTTTACACCTATGATTAGTTCAACCTGAACTAATAGTTGGATAATGGGTTGTACTATACTGCGCAGGTGCATTCACATATGTGATTCACCCAGCTATTGCCATTACCTTCAAGTTCAATTATAGGTGATGCACCCATTTTTTGCAATTTCTTGTGCAAATAATGCGCGTAATCACAATAGTTCAATAAATCATAAGTGTGAAGGCTCCCTTAAATCTACAATTTCAGGCATGGGCCCAAGACACGGGTCCAGTCAGACCATTTTTTGCACGCCGCGCCCTAAAATCCTTCATCCGCCACGAATAGAACGTTTTGCTGATGGCACAATAAGCAATTGTGTTCTACATCACAAATTAAAATCGTTCAAAGAAATTCGCTTTCTCATTTGGATGACGTAAACCAACTCTAATTTTATTCGTTCCAAAAACAAACTGCTTCAATATTTCTCATTGCTCCGGGGCCCGACATATCAGATTAAAGGCACGAGTACACGCAGCATTTCCTGAGATCCTCGCGATTGTCCAGCCTAATTGAAGCAGTAACTAAGCAGTATCTAAGCAACTAATTGGACGCCACAAAGTACGGCCCCTGGGCATGCGCTCTCCCCTGCTTAATCTATCACGGTAGATGAAGCTATGTGAGACACAGCCGGTGTCACCAAAATCGGGCTAATCATCCTGCGGAGTCATGAATACCAGACTAGTGGGTCAGATAAGAAAAGAATGTCCTTGATAAACAACCTGCTTTAATTGGATAAACAGAAAGAAAAATGCCTCTTTCATAAAACATCTATTATTTTTATGAAAATGATTAAACATTTCAAACCAGCATCAATGTTACCTTTCATCACAAAGTATTTTTGAGTTCTTTGAGTTCTTGGAGAATGCATTTGAAGCATTTCAATATGGAATTTAAAATGTCAGTACACAAAAAAGTGTCAAATCCCCATTGAATAATTTGTTTCTACACTTGTGCGACTACTGGTAAAAAATAAAAAATTAGTAAGGGTCTTGGGGGGTATAATCACAAAAAATTCCTAATTAGGATGTCCTTATTTGACTCGCAAGCAACAACAAAATCCAAGCAATGTAATGTGTATTAAATGGGCCTTTTGAATAGAAAATCACAAGGGTTACATGAAGTCAGGTCAACCAATCATCCCACGCGTAATAAACACGGGATCCTATTTCCTTCATGTCAATAAACTGCGCGCTGATTGGCTGTTTGTCAGTGGCTATATTTCATGGCTGAGTGCGCATGTCACAGTGAAACTGATACATATGGATTTGTGGAAAATAATTCATCTTGCTGTAATACTCTCTGTGCCTTCATATCAATCCAAAAAAGAAATATTCTACCAGATCCATTTTGCGTTTTCATTTCAAGCCTGACATGACATGAATCACAGATACGGGGAACATCAGCCAATTTCCATGAATCAATGAATTTTGTGGGAATTTCCTCCAAAAACAATTTCTCTGAAATGGAACCCTTTAGTTACTGTTTTGATGCTTTCAACAAAAAGCCCAATAATTACATCATATTTTTATTTCACTTTTGTGACAAAATTTGTCCAAAAAGAATTTGACTTAAAAGTCAACTGCACGCTTTTCTATCCCGTTTTTTATCTTTGCTTTTGACCCCATTGTCAATTAAACAATATTAAAGTTATCTTAAGGGAGGAAATGGAGCCATGCTGTCTAAATATAGATCCATTTACCCAGTAAAGTTTAATTACGTCATTCGCCTTCTAATTAAGACGTAATTGGCCCAATTTCGATCACTTACGCTTAATTTTAGAGTTATTATATCCAGGGATAAGATGACAGTGGCATTCGTCTCTGATATGCGTGTGCTTCCGGTTTAATTTCCGGTGCCGTAAAGTGGAATGTCGTTAAATTAATCCGTACGTTAAGTACACATATCAAGTATCCATTACGTAAATTACGCCTTGAAGGGATGTAAGAGAACGGATGGGAACTAGATCCCTCGAATATTGTAGTTTTCATTGACTTGTTTTTGAAACAGAACTTAACATTTTTCAATGTTGCTATTTTTTTTGACTGCACATTTCGAAGGATCGTTGATTTTGTCATGTCCAAAGCACCTTGCCACAAGGGATGAAAAAGGTGGCAGTGTTAGTGAAGAGAAAGTTACCGAATGTGACCAATATAAACTCTTTCCAAATTAATTTTTCAAAAACTTTTCTTCGTTTCATAAAAAACATCAACATCACTCGTTTCATATTTTTTTCCAGAACATCACTCTAAAATGAATTGCTGAAAGACTCAATTATCACAACAACACAAAAAGACAAAAACAAAGCAGTGATATCACTTCAGAATGGAATTGCCGCAAATTGATCTGGGACCTCAATTTTGACAACAGTCGCTGTTCAGTCGCTGATAACTTTATGAAAGGCAATAAAAGTGTTCACATCGATACGAAAAAGGAAATAATACCTCCATTGATAACTAAAGGGAACGGTCTCAGAATTCCCCTTTATCTTCAAACAGCAGAATTGATTAGTTTTTTTACAGTTTGCTTAGTTTTTTTTTGTTCGGAGACAAAAAGGTTGGGGTTGCCATCTTGCGGCTGGAAAATAAAGAATAATACCATCTGGGGGCTACGTATTGAGAGGTTTATTTGGTCCAAGACTAAAAATAGAGTTACTTATTTCAAAATCTTCAGCTATTAAAATACTCTACTTTCATAGAAAGAAAGATACGGAAATCAACACCATCGCCGTCCGTTTTACCATTCTGCGATATTTCCAATTAAAATACTACGGATCCATTCAGGGATGGAAAGACGAGAGAAAATGAAAATAACTGTTGATAACAATAGGTGCAGTGGCGCCATCTGGGTGCATTAAATATCGCCTTCTGTTGGTGACAAAAAGTGAAATTAAAGCACTTACCTCCCTCTTTGGTTGTGAAGCGGATTGGAAGGCTCGCCTGCCCCTCGTACTTGGCGTTCAGAGCGACAATATGCGCCGTTATATTAGTGAACGGCCACAGGTTGTATATGTGACCAGTGGCAACGTCTTTCGTGGTGGCGTGGCGCTGGTACCCCTTGTTCCCGCAAGAGGTCGCCTCGTTGTATATAATACTGTGCTCGCGTAGCGTCGAGAAGCCAATGTCCGTTTTCCAAAACTTAATCTGCAAGAAGCAATTAGATCTGTTGACACCACCGCAAACCACAGAATCATTGAAAGAATTTTACCTGCCGAAGGATGACTTAAAATTTGCACTTTCCATAAATGTAATAAAATTTAAATCCCCTGTCTTCTTGATATATCTTTTTAGGAATATTTCTTTCTATTTAGTGAGTGAAAAAAGTGATGAATTTAGATAAATAGAAAGTTTTAGCTCCAGAAATACAATAATTTTCTTTCTGTTCATCGTTGCAAGGGAAGGTGGACCAAGCAATTTGTGATGAAACGATGTAATCTATCAGGAATGCCATTGGTTGTGTTAGGCCCCCAAGACTTATGTCCCGTCTTTTTGCTTAGCGGGTAAACACAGGACTGATGAGTGAGAGGTTGTGGGTTCAAGACTCAATAGAGTCACAGCATTTGGTGTCAGAAGTATTAGTTCATATACGCACAAAAGCATGCTGCCTGAGAGCGACACAACACTGTGGATTCAATGGCTGATGGGGTTGGCTTGCCTGATCTGGCTATTGGTTAGGAAACAACCCGTGACATCTTGTTGATAAGAATGCCACATTCTCAAGAAGAGGGGCATAGTGGTGTTGTTCTCCCTAATGTCTAGACCTTGGTTTAGTGTTAGAACGCTGGATTGACGAGACTCGTTGTAGTCACAACAGCTGCACTTCTTTAGAAAAGAACGAACATTGATTAAAGTGTTCTTGTTTTTGGATACAAGGTCGCTCTAGGGTTTTCACTCAAGGAGACAGTTGCTGACACCGAATCTGTCTTCAATTAGTTTATTGGTGTATTTAATTAGGGCGTTGTTGTATTTACTGATCGTCTGCACTGGAAGGTCATCATTTTGATTAGTCTGGATCACTTGGTCCATTAATTTAACCGAATGACGCCAGTGACGCGGCCTATTCAACCCGTTCACCCCAGCTCTCTTACCAATTTAAGGTGCTTGTTTTGTTGAAATTTTACGCAAGGCTGAATTACAATCGTCTAAGGACGCGGAGACTTGAGTTTCCCCCGAATATTTCTTCGCAGAATTCAGTGGCCAAAAATTTAGTTACGAAAAAGGATTGCTGTATTTGAACCCATTGTCTCTCGTGTAAGAGACAGAGATGCAACCACTGTGCCAGGACACTGGTAAAAGAGAGGATCTTTCAATTGATGCTATTCATAGTTTATTGATTTATCAGATTCCCTGATATCGCTGAATTTACCGAATTCAATGAAAGTCGGCTCCATTGCGGGAAAACTCCACTGAACCCGTTTTGAGAATTGAATCGATTATTGAAAAGTTCTGCTTGCTGTGAAGAACACCCTGTTGTCGGCTTGATATCCAAAAAAAATCAAACTGGAGCTGTAAATTTTGCTTACCCATTTCTTGTCTACTTTATGTGAGCATAACGTTTTTCCGAATTAAACTTGAAGTGGAAGGCAATGCAGTAGCCATTCAAAGAATGTAGCCAATATTACAAACTCTAGCAGAATTTTCTTCCTCAAACCCCTAGAAAAAGGCACGAAACTGGTCGGGAGATGTATGTGAAGTTGTAGGCGTTCTTGACGGGTTTCTGACACATTGCGTACAAGGCTTCTGGAAACAATGAGAAGTCAGGGCCTTGCGTGTCTCAGATCAAAGCGGTATATCTTACAAGGAGCTGTTAATCCGTGAAAGGCAATGACATCCACATTTCTACTCTGTATTTTGGCGAATGGATCCAGGTAGAAACAAAGGGTTTAAGGAAAAAGAGGCTAACAAGAAAAGATTGAGGAAGGCAACCAATAGGCTCAACTGTGTTGCACGGTGGTGAAAAGTTGAAAGTTACAATGGTCGCGGTTGGCTATTTGCTCATTCAATACGAGGGGAATCTTTAATAACAGAATCCAACCAATAAAGTGTTTCAGCTATCATACATGAATGTCTCCTTCACACATGAGCACCTCCCACATGTGAATGTTCCCTCTGCATATGTGCAGGTTGATTCTCACTTAAAGATTCTGAAAATTCTGTTGACTGGTTTGCTTTCAACCCTTTGACCCTTTGCTTTGCTTTCATAAAAGTTCTAATACAAGTGTATGATTTAGGCTATCTCTTATTTTTAATATTTCTCTGATGTAAGAGACAGAGCACAAAAACAAGAAAGCCGTGTGTTTTTGTACAGAGCTGTAGTGTCATTTTTGAAGAGACGACCCAATTGGCCTCCTATTCTATGTTTGTGTGGTGTCATCAAGCAAAAAGTCTCTCAAAATCTCATTCAAAAAGTCATATAATTATTCATTAAATAACATTAAAAATTAAAGTGTTTCAAATATCGCTTTTCTTCAAGAAACAAGTTCTGCCAAAGATGCAGCTGGTGACCTCGTGTATCTTCCAAGCGGAGGAGTCTCTATCCTCCTCCCTTCCACCTGCAGGCGATCCTCCTGTATCCATGACCCTGCAGATCCCTTCAGCAGGATGATCCCCTTGTGTCTCTGAATGTTAAATCCATGTTTATTGAACTAATTATTGATGTTGTGTAATGAGGCAATGCGGTTTAAGTCCGCAACATAAAACCCAGTGCAAGACAGGATAAAACCTAGTATAAAGCTCATTATTCCACAAGATTAAAGGAACATTAGACTCATCACTTCTAATTGCGATGTCTCTTCGACGTCTTTATGCGTACTTGTTTGTTGACACTGTCTATATTTCAAGCGAGAAATGAGGAAATTTAAAACAAATCCTGATACTTTGAACGGTCCTTTTGTATTTAGTTGAGTAAATTTTGATGAGCCACCTTTTTGCAGGACAGTAATGTTCACACTTTGTGGTATGTGGTAGATAATAATTGCTGATGTCTTGACTGGGGTTTTTCTTACGAATTAATATGCATATTTATGTACAATTGAGAAAAAAGTGTGTTTTTGATGGCGATCATTGTCCAGAAGTCGCAAGTACTTTCGTTTTTTCGTTGGGAATATTGGTATCAATGGAGTAGTTAAGGAAAATTATTATGTGGAATGAAATACAGAAACATGCAAATACACGTTTGGCTTCTTTTTCGTTTCTTTACAAAACAAAATAAAAATCATGAGCGAGCATGACCCAAAACGGGTTTTCACTATCATCAGACCCGTTACTACAATTCTCTCTAATAAACATCCGCCCCATTGTCCCCCACCCCCCTTCCTGCTCCCCATTCTCCTTTCCGTTTCATCACTCCCTCCCTCCCACGACTTATCTCTCGCACCATTTCCCAATCCAGTACTTTTTCTCATCCTCCCACCCTTCGCATATTTGGAGCACAAATGGTGTTCCTCTCTATTTCACCGCTTCTTTTTCAGTACTTCTCCCGTTCCTTTCACCCCTCCCTGTCTCCGCCCTACCCCTCCTCAAATCATGCTTCATCCCAATGACAACAGGATTACCTTCAAGGACAGGCCCATTTGACCCGGTTTTTCTTTTCTTCTCTTGTACCGCCATATTGATTGTATTTCTGCTCCAATAGTCAAAATTCCTTCCACAAATATTTGGGAAGATCATGTTGGCTGTTTTCTTTAAATCTGGCTCAAGACTCCAGCTGACAAGAATAGCTTGTTGGTAGATAAGAATGCTGCAATTTATACCCGATAGAAGATAGAAAAATGAAATCTTTTCTATGTACAGTAGAGAATATAGGGCCACTATGGCGGAGGAGATTATTACGTAATCCCTGAGGAGGGATTACGTAATAATCACTCCGCC